>KN726529.1:7039-19596 GCA_000816745.1 Ancylostoma duodenale
ATTGTGCTAATTCATTCAGCCGGTAGTGCAGCTACTGGCTCACTGAAAAAAAAAATCCATTAAAGGTAGTTCCGATACTCTTTAGTGCTCCGGCAACTAACTAAGAGCTCCAGTACTTTGTCCTATCCATACTCTAGGCCTTGTTCAAACACTTGAGGGGTGCAGCCATTCGTGGCAAGATGTAAAGTATTCTATGTAATTTGTGGCGCTGACCTCGAATTCTTTTGCCTTATCGGTTGTGGAGTCCTCTGTGCAGGGATGCATGGCATTTTTCTACAAGTCGAACAAATCCGATTCTCGTAGATGAAAGTTCTCTTGAAACTTTTTGATTCTGAGCAATTTTTGGTTTCTCAGATCAGTTTCAGTCGGGGGCTCAGTTTGAAGCAGTGCCGGATGCAGGGGTTGCTAGCCAGGGCGAGCGTGGTAATAAAAGTGGCAACTTCGCCGCTTCGCAGACCCAGGTGGAGTAATAGAACTGCAAAAAGTATTAATTTTCACATTAAAAAACTACTAATAAATATTTTATAAATATTAATAAAAATAAACTGTTATACGATATGCTTTTTTTCGTCCGTTTTACGAGGTTTTTTTTTCAGCAAAATACATTTGGAAAGCCGTGCCTGAGCGCTTTGAGTAAGCCAGAAAAATGCCATGTAATTCCTCACAGTGGGTTCTGCAGCAGATAGAAAGAGAATTCGTGACCAGCGTCAAAAACTGCACATGACAACATGTGTTCCGTTATGAATGGCTAGACCCATAATTATCCTTACCTTGCAAGCATACCTTATCTTGCCCTAGTAGCTACTCACTTTGATGTTTTTATACAGTCAGGTGGAATTTTTATTGTCTAGGCCGAGTAGTTTTAGGCTAAACCTCATCAATTGCCTATTGACCTCAACAAAAGCCTCACGAGTCAAAGACATAAAACCTCACAGCACGTTCTCTAGAACGTCCCAGGACAATGTGCGTCAGCACGTCGTTCTGATTCCGTCACTTGCACTCCACCAACGAACTGCTACCACACCATTGAATGTCGACACGAAAATGCTTTGTGATCTGCAAGAGCAGCTGCAGGGCTTAGCCGCCACGCAGTTCGCCTCGTTCTGTCTCCTTCATCCGTCCGACTTCATTTTGAAATCTCTATCCTTCAGTACCTTTTGTGAAAATGTTACTATTATAGTAGAACATACATACAACAACATACGTACATACAATAATCGTTTATCTGAGGAAGTAGCAGTTTTCAAGATTATTGACAACGAACTCAGTTTCCGATGCGTTCCACTTTTTTTACTTGAGAATCAAGTTTTTCAGGTTTTCACTTCATTTCATTTTTCAATTCATTTTCTATTTCATTTTTTTTCCATGCCCAAGTGATGGCGAAACTTCTGAGCACTGGCTTTAGATCCTCTTTTTTCGTGCACCAGTTCATTATGTGTTCCATGCCTCTTCTCCACAGCGGTTTACTCGATATTTCCCTCACGTAATAAAGATGGAGAGAGCTGGCCGATTCGAATAAGTTTGGCATACATATTTGAGTGTTAGAATATTGAATGCGAACGATTAAGTAACGTTGGGGCTAATATTCATAGAATTTGTGGACTTTTTGCTCCCGTATTCTCTGACTTCATCGCCCGGGAGTACATCTGATGTTGTGGTGCATACTTGAGCCTTTTGCAGATTTTATTTGATGCGGTCATCTCTCTACAGCTATGTTACTTGAGAAAATTATTTCCTTTTCAGGATCACTGAGATGTCCGCCCCAACGCGATTGCTGGGTGAGTGTTTACATTTAGCTACAGTGTGTATTGAAAGTACATGTCCGCGCTTGATCAAACGATCTTTTGGCCTACAATAATCTGCTTCTGTGAATTCTCTATCAAAATCATGTTTTTCTTTTCAAATCTCTTCCTTAATGCCGGGCTATGGTCGTAAGGACCTTCCCGACTTTTGCCGCCTCGACAGGCGCCCATGGTTAAGCACAACCTGGTAACGTTACGGCAGCGTCGTTGGAACATGGGTCTGGCGACGGCATCTTTCATACTTTTTTTGCTGCGGCGACGCCAAGCGACGTCGTCCAGCGAGCTGCTGCAAGAAATTGAAGTGGTGGTAACCTGTCGCTGAGCGACAATTTTTGTCGCTCACTCCTTTTTGCCGCCATGACACCGCCATCGCGGCGACAAAAGTCAGGAAGGCCCTTTAACTTTTCAACTCGGCTGCATCCAGTTGTTCTTAAACTGGCATTATTCCAAGGGGCCAAGGGACTGTAAATATCAGCTGTTTTGAATGAGCAATATGTAGTTGATGTCTCCGCAACCTCAACCCTTTCAAAAAGAAAAATGTCCTGCCGTCACGCCCAAAGCCAATACGTGCAAATAAGTTTAAGGAGGCGCCGCTGACTTTGCCCGACTTGTTTGGAAAATTCCCGTTGGTCATGAATTTCCAATTCTGGAGGTGCTTCATTTCTTGCCCACTGGTTCGCTGCACCTCTTCAATGACAACTTCAGCACTCCTAAAATATTCTAGAGGTTAGCTCCAAAAATCCTGGACTTGCCTGGACATTGCCGATTCCGGAATGGCATCCGTTGCGGTACGATTTGCTGGGCGAGGTGTTGGAGGCATTCCACTGCCGTTCAATATGTTTTTGAGTGCCTTTTTCGTGCACTTCTAAGCGTTCTGTGCCGGACAACGGAGAAGTATTAGCGTCCACGAGGAAGTCGAGAGCTTCCTCCAGCCGTGCTTCTACTGCCATGACACAAAATCCCCTTGCTCATTGTAATTCGTCTTATTTTGCCTTATCCACAGAGCATTGCTTTTTTTCCTACAGATAAAGGAAGCGGGCCGCCATCTGAGGGTAATCTATGAGAATGGGACGACCAACAACGCACGTTTGTCAATGTCATGCTTGTGAGGGCCCGCCTATGCAACTTTTCCAGACAACGACGCTTGGCTACTTTTGTTTCTGGACACCATCGATGGACAAGTTAGATAGATTCACAGGCCTCGTCTCAAATGGGGCATACACGGCTCGTTTGCATCTCAGAGCTCATGGCCGACCTGCATGTGCCTTCCTATAGGAAGGCTTTTAGTCAGCTCGGAGTGGCTGCAAACTTCCTTTACTTTTCGAGCTTGTTCCATACCGAGTCATCTTTCGCTGCATGCAGAATGCTTTTGCGCAAGAACATGTGTTCTAGCGGCTTTCGGGCCTTACTTATTATCTTTGTGTCGTGCCTGGTTGTCTCGGTCATTTTACACAGACAGTTTTCGCTTGTGTCTCTGAGAAATCCTTTTGAGAAAGGGTGCTGTCTTTAAGTTGTGCTTACCACGAAATCAGCCGGTTTTTGGATAAGGTCCAGTTATATCGTGTACCTTCAAAACAATCCCTGCCATACTGGGAATAATTTTATCCATAAATGTCTTACATGTCGTTTCCTACCATCTTAACCACTTGCTACTCACCACTTGCTGAGTCTAGTAACAAGTAATAAACGTCATTTTATTCCGACCGGCCAGGGGATTACTTTCAAGTTCTGTCGGACTTCCGGATCAATTCCGGTAGTTTTCCGGTTGAATCCCTAACGTTTCTTGTCGGATTTCTAGAGTTTTCTATCGGAATTTAGGCAGATTTCACCAAGAATTCGGAAGAAAAGCGCCGTTTTAAGACGTATAAGCTAACGTTTCTCGAAAGCGCTCAAGTAATATTAAATTTTAGCAGGAGGGAATTAAGAACCATTTGGTCAGTATCACTATTTCTCATCATTGACAATGGGATCCATAACTGATTTTCAAAAGCAGCACTTAAGTAAATGTTTGTGTTTATTTTGTACTCCACGGTGTTGAGGTGCAAACCCATATTGCTGAACTTGTGCAAAGCAGTGGGAAGTCTAGGAGATTGAAGTGTTTTTTATGAGTTGCTTGGACTTTGGCGACTAGGATTGCCGTATGGACTCCACGGTCACGGAAGAAGAGCACTCACCCATGTGCTGCATAGTCGAGCATGTGTCCACTGGCGAGTTCAGGCATGGCAGCTGGGCCCTCGATTATGACTATGACTTTCACAGCTGTCATTCATTCCGAATCGTTAACAGGGAACTCCCTGTATCTCAGGAATAAGATTTATCGGAGGTGCTTCCCTAAAAAGACCTTAGACAGTCAGCAGTTCTGTGCGGTGTTCGAAGCATGTTGCCAAGATGGATTGCAGTTTGTCACTTCCACTGCGCAGTTTGTCTCCGTCCTGAGATGCCACCCACAGAAAAATCTTAGCCCACTGATGGCCCCACCCTTTCTCGCGTTTTTCCACGTTTTCTCAATCTCTGTCTCCTTTATCTGCTCCACGATTTCCAAAAAAAAAATCTGTGCATATTTTAAAACCACATTGACTTAGAAGTCGTACTACGCCACCCTCTAAAAAGTACTGAAATCACTAGAGCCTAGTGATCTCTAAAACCATGCGAAAAAAGGCGCAGCTCACCGGTGAGCCACCCGGGCGTCAGTGGGTTATATTCGAAAAGCGGTAGAAAGACAGCCTGCGGCGAATATGTTTCTATATGCATGTGAAATAGTTTTTTAACGTGGAGATTAGCCAGTAAAGGAAGAAAGCTGGGAACAACTGACAGTCCGCAACGAGATAGACATATTTCAATGCGCGGAACTCCTGACCTCAGATCTAATCTTTATAGCACATAATGTCTACCATGAAGGAACTTGTAGGCGGTGTCCTTTCCCTTTCTAGATTCCCCAGTCGACTTGTATTAGGGGCTGACGGCTGAAAATCAGTCGATCAAATCAGTTTTTGTAGTAGATAAATAGTGGAGAGAGAGCATAATATCAAATGGAATTTTAGAGGTTTCTTTTTAAGAAACCTGACCAGAAATCTCAGAGCTGCAGATGTATCTATGGTTCGTTTCGAGCGGGTGCCCGTTGAGTCCAAGAAGTTTTCTCGTCCTAAAACTTTTGCAAAAGGAGAACTCTCTTTGAATCTTCTGAAAAGCGCTCATACATTCCTTGTATCGATCGGAAAAGTTTTTATTTTTTCGTCTGCGCTCGAAGTAGTTGAATCACAAAAAAAACCTATTGTTAGCAAGAGCAACAATTTTCCACTCTATATAGCTGGAAAAAATGTCAGTGAACAGAATAATGCAGCAAAAAAAATTGCTCATTGATGTTGCCGTCAATGAGCCAGACCGACTTGACGAACAGTGATTTCGGTTGACTTGGAGGGAGGTAATGAATAGGCCAAATTCTCCCTTGTAAAAGCTGCTCACGCTATACCTAGACGTCAGTGTCAGGGAAGGGCGGGGGGGGGGGGGAATGGCAACTCCGCAACTCCGATGACCCGGATGAAATAATAAATAAATACAAAAAGAAATAAAAGTGCAAAAAAAACATCCCCCCTCCGCCACCTTTTCTGCGTCCGCCAGCTAGATGTATGTACATAGAATGATGTGGAGTCCCTGGGCTGAAGTTAAGCGCGTTTCACCTGTGTGGAGTAGAAGATGTCTCAAGGGCTGGGCTTTTATGGGTAGGGTTGGCTCTGTGAATCGTATGTTGAAGAATTCATACACTTCTGCTTTTCCGTCTCCTTCCACCCAATATGCATGAAATTTTTGAAGATGTGAGAGCGTTTCGAAAGATTTCAGGAGAGGCCTGTAATTTTCTTTCGGAATGTGGTTGCTATGTGGTTAAGCGATGAAAAAAGCATAAGAATTTTGGCTGAACCCCCCCCCCCCCCATTCCATACATGAAATCACAAGGAGGTCATGGATCTATTCACTCAAAAGTTGTTCTCTCTTCGAAAAGCTCAATTCTTCGTCTCGCTGCACCTAGACGTTGCGCGAACGCAACTTCCTCTCGGAAATTGTTGCTGGCCTACCCACCTTTCCGGAATCGAAGACTCAGAGAGGCACCGAGTTCCTTTGCAGCCTGGAATGGCAGAGAACTCGCTTACGCAGGCGGTTTTGTATGTTCGGGCGAGCATTGCGAAGCCATTGCCTGCGCCGGCCATTTCAATCAGCATTGGTCTTTTCATTTTATTTGGATGAGCCGCTGCTCGAATAAACTGCGTCCATTGCCCCTCGTCCTCGTTCAATTTCGCTCTGTTCCCCTCGCTTTCACTGATCGTAGCTGAACGGCGTTTCCTGCTCCCCATTACGTTGACTCGTGGAAATCCGGGAAATTTCTATAGAAATTGACATATTTTTTCAACAGAGACTATTTTGGCTAAAAAGCTGTGATTTACAGGAAATCTTTCATTTTCAGAGGGGAAATGGCTGGCTTTCCAAGTGATTTTCTCCTTAGACAACTCATCATCCCATTTCAAAGCCGTGGTCTCATCAAGATTGTTCCTGTACGCTCTCTCGCATAGTTTCAACAAAAAAAAAGATAACATTTTTACCCTTGACTCCGATTAATGAGCCTGGTCAGGGCAACTAACGAATTAATTGAGACATTTGGCGGCACCTCGTAGACATCAAAGGTGGTCACCTACAGACTTTTTTCTCTCAAAACTACCCCTTTTGAGATGTTATATCAAGCCTGAATAATCCAGGAAATCCCGTAGAACCACGTAAGTTTCTAGACTCTTCAGCCGTGACTGACTGTTCGATCTTTATATCGAGCGAATTTGGCACTCTAGTCGGAATTCTTACGACAACGTTTGTTCACAACAGAGTTCAGAATGTTTTTCCCGTGCTTTTCAGTCCCTTTTCAATCCCTGAGGTTCGCATACTGTTTAAATGATCTCGATAAACAACGAATTCGCCTGATGTCAGAATAGCGAGAAGAAACTGTTGCAGGCGAGAGGATCTTGATGTATTCCTCACCTTTTTGAGCATTTCAATTATCCTTTTGCATCTAGAACTGCATTGAATTCACCCTGAACTTCTTTCTTTCAAATCTGCTTAATTGCCTTTAGAGGAAATGAAAATACGTACAAAAAACATTAAAAGCAACAGCTTTTTCTTATTCGATATTATATAGGTATGACAGTTGGCTGAATTTTGAACCTTGGAACTGTTGCCTCCATACATAAGTAGCTGAACAATATGTAGACAACTGTTATGATCATTCCGAATACACCTTTGGAAATCTAAATGCAGCGTGGTATTCATGCCCAAGTTTGAAAATATGTAACTGCCTATGCTATATTGCATTGGATGTATTGGAAATCACGACTGTTCGTTTACTGCTGAGCGATTGAATCCTTCGAAGAATCTAATTTTCTTCCGTCCAGGTCGTTCTACTGCAGTTCATCTCTACTGCAGACGGTGTTCTAGGTTGCATTCTAAAGTCCATTCAAGTCTTGCGATCAATAAACAAAGGTACAGTCGGGTAGCATAGAGAGCGCGTCTGTGACTTCGTCTGCAATCGCGGCTGCTCCGTGCTGTCGGCCTAGCGATCAGCTTATTCGATGAACTGACTACAATGCAGAGGTTCAGTGACGACCGGGCTTGGGAACTGATTCGATTATAATAATTTTTAGGCGTTTCTCTGGAAATTCCAATATGTCTATGATCCAATTCCTTCCGTTTTGATATTGTTCTTCTGTCACTTAAAGAAATTTCTCATGAGACGCAATCTACAGCAACCTCCTATTGATCTATTGGGCTGATCAGACGGTAGACACCACGTGGCAGTCGTAATCACAGACAAAACTACAGAGGCACTATTTAAAGGCAGCACTCACGGAAATTTTTGGGTCGATGATTTCGCGGTATATCGGGGTTTTTAGGGACGATGAACTCATCGACAACGATGAATTAGCGTGAAACGCGCGAAAACACAGAAAATGATGGCAGTATTTCATGTGCGTCCACAGCGCGGACGAGTGTTCCGTGATGGGTCCCGCCACGAAACCCTCCAAATGGTACGGATTCCGTAAACCAGCCTCCGCTAAGACACATGCGCGAACCCTGTCAGCGGCGCTAGCTGGCGCGACGAAACCCTTTTGTCCATAGCGGCAGATGTGTCCAGGTAGGCGGCCATCCACGGTGCTCAACTTACTGTTGCGATTGTCCAGTAGCCCGCTACATGGTAAGCGACTCATTTCAGAAGTGAGAATTTCCGTGAGTGCTGCTCTTTAAGCTACCCGGCTACATATACGTAACTGGAGCATCGAGAGAAGGTGGTCACAACTGCAGATCTGGCGAACCATGCACTACGGAGAAGAATTCTTTAACTCCTTCCGCAATAGAGTTTCAGAAATGAAGCGTGGATTGGGGATCAGCCTCCTCAATTTGTACGTACAATGAAGTGGATCTCATTACAAGTATCCACGACATTCTAGTATCCCTTCTTTGTTAGTTATTACTTGTTATCCACATCTATGTTATAAGATCTATCGAGAACTACGAGTTAAGAGCTTGAGAACGCCAAGGAGAAGAAAAAAGTGAGGATTTTGTATTGTACTTGCAAATGACAATGAACAAATCTACTCGAAGTTGGCTACTATCCAGAAAGTGCAGTTGGATGCCGTCTCAGGGACATTTGGAAAGATACGGAACGAATGTAACCATCTTCCAAGACCTGCAGCATACTGCTTGCTCTCTTGTCTACAATGTGGCATTCTCTGAGACATGCTTTTTGTTTTCATTAGCTGTCAGATGTGAAGACATTATTCCTCAAATCATTTCCTGGTTCAATTCGTTAATTAACCAGTGTCGCCTGCAGAATTCTTTGACAATACTTCCCTTTTTCCAGGTATTCGTTAGTCTCATTCCTTCTGACACTTTTTTGTTCCTGTCTTTAATCCCATTGTTTATGCTGCTTGTAGCCTCATTGGTTTTCTCCGCTTATTTTCACGCCATCTGTTTGCTCACACCAGAGATGTGGATATGTTCGAATGGACATAAATTATCGAGATTCATGGGTCATTTTGAGCGCTTGTACAATAAATCAAAGCCTTCCTCGTAAAATGAAGTTTTGGGAGGTTGGGCTAGAATTTGATTGAATGCTGTAACCAAATTTCGCTCGTTCTGGCGTTCCCCGCATAAAAACCATTGCGCCAAATGAATTCCTTCGCATTATCCTTGCCGAGAGTGTGAGTTGATTTCACGGAAAAAGCCGCCAGGCCCCATTTTTCGCTTCCTTTTCGCAACAAAATGTGGCCTCCCAAGCATAATGGGGGCGCTTCGAAAAGTTGGGAATGGCGATGTTTTCGTGGAACCCCCGCTATGGCAGAACAAACACATACATACATATCTATGTAGTGCTGTCAGAGATTAAGAGCGCAGCGGAATGGTAGTGATGGGTAACGGAATCTCCTAAATCAAGTCAAAGCACCCTCCGGCGCTCGCCACCAATTCCCCGGGGTGTTGTGCCTCGAAATTGCCACTGAAGAGGTCTTTCATGTTTCCTGGTCACTCTTCGAAGGTTTTTCATACAAATTTCTAACCAAACAGGCCCCGGCAGGTTTTTTTTTTCTTTTTTTTTGCCTATTTCGTACAGGGGAAGGCTAGTATCTTGTTGGCACACCAGGAAAATGTAAGAAAAAAAAGACAGATAAACTAAACAAGACCATCGTGATCAATCAAAGACAAAGAACTGAAGATGAAAGCATCTAAACAGCACTGAGTTGAAGCAAACATTTCCTGAACTATAGAAATGTCACACCGTGAGAAAAAAAAAGAATCTACTGCAGAATAGGGGATTAAGGGATAGCTAGTTCTGATAATAAAGCCACAACTTGGGGGAAAACAAGCTAGTACATCTATGTACTCACTGACCAAGCTTTTTTTTTTCATTTTCGGGGAGTAGTTCTCGCTGCAAAACAACCTAATAATTAGTTACATGTGACCGCGAAAAAACAAAATGCGTTGTTCTTCTGCAGCATTGTGAGCGGGACGCTATCGCAGGCTCAATCTCATCATCGTTGAAATTGAATTGATTCGTACTTTTTGGCGGAAATGAGGAAAATTTTCTTATGAGGCCTGCCTATCATGAAACTCAGAGTGGATTACTGTGCAGCAGGTCTCTGTAAAAATCCACAGGAGTCATGCGGACACCTATGAGAGTTCCGGAAACTACATAATGCAGACGTAGTACACTGGCCTGGAATTTCGGCTTTAACGTCTGGTTCACAAAATCATAAAGAACGTGAATGGAACACACATTCGTGATTTTTGCACAGTAGTCCCGTCAGTAACAAGGGGAAGTTCGTATAAGATTTCATATCCTAAACCTAAAACAAGATGTAGAATCACAAGTTTCGCAGCCCGTGCTGGATCCATGTATGTCTCTCTGAGCAAAACGGTGAAAACCAACTTTACGATTGCTTCATTTAGAAGAAGCGCTGCTTCGAAACTTCTGACGTTTTAAAGGACCACAATTTACCTGTGGATTATTCAACCTCGTTAGAACTAACTGCTTGGTTGCACTTGTGTATTGTGTACTTGTCAATGTTAGCGGTCTGTTCAGAGTCGCTTACACTAGCATTTTCTAACGACTGTCTTAAACAGCGTATTGAAATAATTAGATAATTAAATAAATAAACGTCAGTTTCTTCCAGATGAGCGAATGGGCAAAGTTCAAAGTTCCACCGAAGGTCAAAGGGCATGGACATTACATATTACCTCCATATTGCGACATATTTTCGCGATACTTCTTGCCGTCGGATGTTAAATTCATCACATTCCATCTTGGGGGAATTCTCAGAAAAGTCATCTGAGCATGGAGAATCGTTACCGCTACTCTCTAGAGGAAAGACTAGGTACTTACAAAGCGAAACCACACGTTGCGATCGTATTTTCTCCACCTGCTCAAGCATTCCAGCAGTTGGAGCCCCATGTCATTCCTGCTACAATTCTTAAAATGAACGGGCTTGGGGTGCTGTTTGGGTGCTACCCGGTCGCTACTTGTTTGCCATCCGATCTCTACATGAAAAGCGAATATTAACAGGCAAACAGCGACCGAACAGCGACGGAACAGAACTCAAGTAGTACCCAAACCCCACCGCTTTTTAGGAATTGGATCAGAAATGATGTTGTTGGAATGCCTAAGGGTGTCTCAGGAACGAAAACACTTGAGTACATATTCGTGCCCACACTTGCAATTCGTTTGCGAAACGGAAAGAAGCATAGTTCTGCCATGGTGTCTCGCGGAGTAGTGCTAGCTTTCTCGCCTTCTTTTTTCCTTTAATTTCTCTCTAATTCACGGAACTCCAAGACCAGAATTTTGCAAAACGTCAGTGGTAACAAATAAATTATTTGTTTTTTCTGTCATAATCGAGGTGAACGCATAGCGATTTCAGAATACCTTCATTGTTTGACTGTAGAGCTTCTCCTGTCAGGATCAGCTGAAGTTCTCTCAGAGATTTTCTCCAGAGATTTTCTCAGAGAGAACTAGTTGGAGTGGTTTGCTTCTGCAGCAAAACAAAGCAAAAAACGGCGTACTTAAAAATGGCTACTTAAAGTACAAACAGCGCAGTTGTGTGCTGCATCATGGGGGGAGAAGAGCAGTGTTTTGACTCCTCCATGCCCACTTTGACTGCACTTCTAAGCTGTGTGTCATACTGGCTCTGTGCGCATTAAGACCGGGCTGCTAGTTCTCATCGCTAACAATACCATGGGAAAAAGAATTCATGTATATGTACGCAGCAAGTTCATGTGTCGCGTTTTTGCACTGTCCTTTAGAGGAAGTTTGCCCTTGTAATTCAGTTCAGTTTGATGTTCTCACGACATCCCCTCTTCGCTAATTTGTGGCTTTATTATCACGACTAGACGTTCAGCAAACCAACATGCATACGGCGTTAATTTTATCATTTCTCATTATGTGCCTTTTTTTTGTCAGTTTGCCGTGTTAGAGAAATGTTCCAGTTCACAGCACATTCTTCGGAGTGAAAATTTAAGTCGAGCTTTGTATCCTTTCCTTTTTCCTGGGTCTGAACCTGAAACCTCAATGAATGCCCTTGACCAGTAGAAAACCTCTCGATCTCGTACGAGTTCAGATCCGAACTGCAAAAGTCGTCCCAGCATCAAACGTAAATCGACTTCTGGGCCAACGTTGTCTCAGTTTAGCCGGAGTACCTTAAAAATTCCACCTCAGGTCGCTAGGTATTAACTCTTCAAATGACCCTGTTTTCTGGAAACAAGACATTTTTTATGTCATTTTTTATTCTTTCTTCTTGTTCTCGGACCCAAAAATTCCTTCAGAATGATCAGATCCCGCACAAGATATAGTCCACTTGAAATCTTACTGACTCGGCCGAGAACGAACAATTTACAATCCGGGCCGGTAGCGCCTATCTTTGGATAGCAAAAATTTTCTTCCACCCTCACGCTGAGTCAGTTCAACCGCCGTGTAAGGAGCATTTTGTTGGAGTATGACGTTTCTTAGCTTTTTGAAACCAGTTTTGGGAAAATGGTCCCATTTTCTAAGGATTTTATTGCTGCACTCATCATTTCGCTGCTTTGTGCACTATTCTGTGTTTTTTTTTTCTTTTTAGTTATTCATAGGGGTGTTTTGTAACGTTTGCCTTCAGCAAGCGTAATAAACTTATCTCAGACAATTTTTCGGAAGGACCGCAGCAGAAAACCGGAGGAACCGACAGGTGACCTACGGTT
>KN726530.1:26855-39669 GCA_000816745.1 Ancylostoma duodenale
ATAAATCACAAAAAAAGTCTAAAACGGCTCAAGACTTTCTGACCACCCTAATATGTATCTGTTTCGCGCCTCTGATCCTCTACAATGAGAAGTTATCATGCTACTCTCGTTTTACCTCTGAATAATGAGAATATAACTTTGAATGAAATTTCAACTTCTTTTGGGTTTACGATTTGAACATGTGGATGGTGGGAGCCCCACAAAGATGAGGAGAACAATATAAGGTTCACAAATTTGATGATATTCGTTAGAAATCCGTTGATTATACGAACCCGAAGCGATCGAGCAGTACAATACTTGGTAGTTGTACTTTATGAGAGCTTATTTATTACTTGTTTTCATTGTTGATTAGGTGCTTCTGCTATAGAAAACCAATAGACGAAGCATCTGTTTCTGTCGTCATAAAAAGACAAATCTGTAGACAAGTAATTTTTTTCGCTTTTTTTGCGATTTATGAAGCCAGCCTTAGGGCACGAACATTTTCCCACGCTCAATTGCGAACCGTAAAGAGAGGGCCTCATTGGGGACACCAGGAGGACTTGTTGGTGCGAATACTCTCCAGTTTCCTCCAAACTCGTTTTTGGCTGTTATCGTCTCGCTGACAGAAAAACCTCGGTATATGCAAGACAGGATGAGGATGCTAGCTAGCAGCCATCCTCACGTCGCCCTCTACAACTCAGTAAAAATGCAGCGCATTTGGACAGACGATGAAGCTTCTTGACTCTCTCTACTGCTCAAATTCAAGGGCAGAATCCTAGCCTTTTTAAGCCTTGTATGTTATCAACTACTCTTTGATATTAGATTGTTCTTTTTTTTTTCTTACATTTGACATAGGCCAGTGCGATCATCGCACATCACCTTCACTGCGATGATCGCACTTCGCGTTAGAGAGGAGTATGGTGGTCATCGCTGCGGTGAATCGGACGTACATGAAAAGTGATCAAATGTACGTGTTTCACGTACTCCCACTTCACTTGCGGGCTGTTTTAGCGTGTGAGACTGTTATGAACCATTGCGACTCACAAACTAGAACGAGTAGGACTTGTCAGAAGCACCAGAAGCACCTCTGTGCTTGTGACAAGTCGCAAACGTTCGAGCTTGTTCTGTACTGTGGGGCGGAAATCAACATGCCTGAGTCCGTAGACTCAGATGCATTCTGTGCAATTCGCGCACCTGATCACACGTATACTGGAGTCGTTTTGACAGTGAATTTTCCGCAGCAGCGGCTCTCCTGGCAATGAAGCACGCAGCGCAGTCGGTCAACAGTTCACTCATGATTGATCTGGCACCTTTGAAGAGTTTTATTGCTTGTTTCCATGTGTATTGTTCTTTCTTACTTCTCAGAACAACTGAAGAAGAGAGTAGACGATAAAACTTCTCAAAGAAGCCGGAACGATCGTGGGTCAACTGTTTGACCGACCGCACTGCCCGCAGGGAGGGGGACCTTTCATACGAAAAGTAATTAGCGGGACTCGTCTCGCACCTCGTTCGCACCTGGTTGACCAACGCTACCAACTTTCCACATACACATCCAGTGATTCTGGCTATACTGATCACTCGCAGGCTACTTGAGCAATTCTCCGTCATCCTGTCAAATAATGACTCCCAGAATAACTCATTGACACATTTCACTTAATTTAGGAAGGTTTTTTGTGCTTGATGTATAAGCAAGCATTCCATGGAAAACTCCTAACCCCATATTTCTTTTTCACTCTTGTAAGGGAAAAACCTGTGAGATAGGCCTAGAAATTGTTCTGAGCACTGGAAAAATATCTACAATATAGGTGCCGTACATCAGATGGAGAGTACTTTGACTGCCACTAGAGTTTGAGCGCTTGAAAATGAGCACGACGAATTTTTGCAGCAAAATTCTGGCTACTTCTAGGTCTATCGTGAATACTAGTCAGGATGGAAAAATGCCTAGTCGCACTCATTGAGGGATCAAACTAATCAGAATCATCGATTTGGGTATATTTAAGAGGGAAATCGGCTGGCTCTTAACAAGGTGCGAGCGAGGTGCGAGACGACCTCCTTAATTACTTTCCGTATGAATAGTCACCCATCCCCCGCTCCAATGCCAGGAGCGCCGCTTTCGCGGCCAATGCACTGTCAAAACGACTCCACTATACCTTTACCCCCCCCCCCATCCAGAATGGGTCGCCAAATTTTCGAAATTACTTTACAATAGAAATAAAAATCTTGTATTAGTTTATTTTTAATTGTTTGTTTTTATTATTATTTTTAATATAATTTTTATTAATCATTTACTATTATAATTGATATTTTTATCAATTTTATTTTCCGCCTGGGTCCCCAAAACGGCGGAGACCCCACTTTTTTCCCACGCCCCCTTCCGCCCACTTTCACCGTCCGCCACTGCTTCACACCATTACCATACTCCGAATGAAATGTTTCGAGTACTTCACTCCGCGTCTCTTCGCTCCGCACACTGTCTAGTCGCCAAACGATGGCGATCATCGCCCCCCAGGCCGATGGTCAGCGCCCCGCACATACGTGCTCGTAGCATCGCCAGGGGTGGTGATGATCTTCCATTCCTCAGTGTTGGAAGGTCGTCGCGCGTGCGATCATCGCCCCAAATGTGGCGACGAGTTGTGCAGGCAGCTGATCTTACCGCCGTGACACTTTACTACGGGCCATAGTTTCCAACAAGCAAATATTAGGATGGCCGTGTTGCAATAGACGAGAACATGTTGAAACACTGGGAGTCAGAATATGGGGAAATATACAGGGTGGCCGGAAATTATCCGCGCACTGAAATTTGGTCCTCTAACTATGTATGTAGGCCTTCTATTGCAAAGAGCCCATATTTTCGTAAAATTTTATTGATGGCTCAAAATATCAAAAATTCGTCAGACTTCAAAATATCCTCCACCGGCAGAAACGTTGCCTCTTGATGTCCTCACAAGTGTTGCACATGCTTTCGCAGGTCTTCTTCACTTATTTCATCTCAGCCCTTTTTGGTGCTTCTTTCAGAGGATACATCTTTTTTTGGCGGATAGAGCAGGCTTCCCTCTTTAACATCGAACACAGGGAAAATCCAGTGGATTCAAATTAGTGCTGTACAAAGAACATTCTCTATGCTTTACGAAGTCGGGGAAACTCTCATTACACCAATTTTGAACAATTTTTGCCTCGTACTCAGAAGCGGAACCCTGTCGCAGGCGCTGTCTGCTATTTCCAAAAAGTGCAGCTCCACACGATTTGAAAATGCTTTCAGACAAACTAGCCCTTCCACGGGTGTGTCTCACATCAGACTTCTAGGGCTAGAAAATACCTAGCATCCGAAAATCTGGTGTTGGATTCCAAACAGTTGTTGTAACAGTGGATTCCAAACAGACCATCTCGTGGGAAGTGACGGTCTCCCTTACGTCACTCACATTTCTCCCTTCATTTGGTTGGGCCTTTCTTCTAGACTACCTCTGCTTGCGCAGATTAACTGAGTTTGCATTCTGGTCAGTGGTTACAGCTTTTTTCTCATATCTAAGGACATATCCGTGTTGATCAGCTTCCGTCAACCCTTCCATACAAAAATGGAAAATCTTCAGCTTTCTATGCACTGGAAACGTGAATTTCATCAATTTCATAATGACGTAGCAGAGCGAGAGTACTGGTTACTGATACTCGACTTCTCCAGCAAATTAGTGAAGACAGATCTATTTCTTTGCTTTGGAAATAAATCGAACAACTTCCTTATTGAAGTAGAAAGTCGCAGCAAGAAAGATACTGATCCTGCAATACATATGTTACATTATCAAATATTTTAAAAAATTTGCTCATTTTTATTTCACCGAAATTTTGCGCGGCCATCACAAATCGAACTCAATACCGATTTCACAAACGCTAGAGCTACTGAACAACTCGAATTTTCACCACCTTCTTTGATTTTCTTCCCAGCTTGGGGGCTGGACACAATCTGTTCACTCCATGCCCTAATGATCTTCTACGACCTTACCTGAAACCTTCCGGTTCAGTTCCAACTGTTCTTTTATGCCCTAACGCTCAGCTATAGCGTTTCATTCGATTGCTCGGGAATCTTCCTGGATTAATCCTAATTCCACAAAGAGCCCTTCACTAACGAAAAATATGTACAGAAGCGTGACCGCTTTGCGAATTCTTTTGCTGAAGTTCAACTGCTTTTGGCTTGTTTAGACCTCGTAAGATCTTGGGGTAGCTACCTACAATTACGAGTGTGGAAAGTACCTCTCGTGTATACCTTATCTTGTCTTCGTTTTTTTTTTTGAGTTCACGATTCTTAGAGTGCGGTCTATTACAAGAAAATTACTACGTTGCATGTCATGTTTCTCGCGAAAATTCATAGCCACGAGCAGGTACTCTCCATCGCTGAATCCACTGAAAGGCATCACTCCATTCCTCTGCAGATCTAAAGCTGAATATTTCTCGTCCCTGAATCTTCCTCGTCTCTTCATGTGCTGCGACTAATCTTTACGCTCTATTATCGCCCGCATTCTATCGCTAACAGCAGCGACTTTCCATGAAGACCTTTTCCCACACGTTAGCCCAATGAAGTCTGTATACCAATCTTGATCGAGGCTACTACGAATCCATCACGTTGCCTTTTTCCACAGTTTCAAAGGAATTTTGCAATGCTGCAATTTAGTGGAGCCGGGCCAAGTTAGCTCGACTGTTCTGAAGTTTTTTAAAATTGTCTCGACTTTTCACACCTCAGAGAACATGGAGTTCTTTCCATTCTAAATCAGTGCTCATGGTAGAATGTTGGCGTCGAAGAAGACACTTCTAGCGTGACAGGCCGGACATCTCAATTTCATTTATAATTCGCCTATCGACATCGGGGCCGCGGCATCGGGCGGCCGCCCCTTTCTCCCGCGGTCCTTAATCGCTCCTTGGATTTTTGGCGGCGGATTCTGTGGCATGCTGCAGCAAACACCTCCCGGCACCCTCCGCGTCTCGCACACTACCTCTGGCCGTCCGCGCCTCGCATCTTCCGCTCTCGTCGGCAGGGGCAAATCCACTACACACATGGCGCAGCCTGATCTGGCACTGATCTGCTGTGGAGTATCGCTGACGTGGGGACGTTGGAGTACGACGACCGGGTGGCGGTGTATTTGGGGCGGACGCCGCGTGGAGGAACTGCCTCGCACGCCGAGTGTTTTTGCGACTCTTTTCGGCACTGGATCCGTTTTCGGACAAGTGCGATCCTTAGTTGGCGGACGGCCAATTTCTCCACTAACTATCGTGCGACCTCCACCACAGCGCTCCAAGCCAAAACAGCTGGGCGCGCACTCCTCGTTTGCGGTGTTCTGGCGAGGTGCCCTCAGGGAGCTCGCCGTAGCGGAATAGAATATTCCAGAAGGCTCGTAAGAGTTGTTTGGTGAGTATCTCGCACAGACGGATTATCCAGAGAACTCCTTGTTTGCATCATGTGAGGAAAGGTTTCAGGAACATGTGAATCTTTGCGCTTATCCACTCGCATTCAGTAGCGTTGCCGGGGAAGCTTATAAAAAGGCATAGTGTTCACAATTAAATCAGAAATTTTCTGCATTCCAGAGACTTTTCGAGGCCAACTAGCCGAGGATTACTGATTTTTGATCTTAGAAACGAAATGCTCTGTTTCAAAATTGACAGTAGTTGAATTTCTGTGTTTACTGTTAGACTCTCTCGTCCCCCTTTTCGAATACTGCACAATCCCCACCCTTTTCTCCCTCATATCTTCCCAACTAAATTCTCTGCTAATATTGGCTATAGCCCTGCTTCGCTACACTTTTTCGATACTTCAGCAAATTAACCTATTATAATTGTAATCCACACTCTCTTAGATCTCCACACTTTCCAGAATATTTTCCTGGAATTGCGACCATCAGCAGAAGCAGGCAAACAAACCATAACACTAACAACTTTCTACCCTCATTCCCTCATTATTGTAGATTCACGCATAGTTCATCCATTTATAAGCGAAGAGCGTTAATCGTTAACACACCTGCTCTTCACGTGATAGCGCATAGCGCCGATCCGTGCCTCCAAAAAGTCTTGTTTGTGCTGGATTGCACTTAGTCATAGCTGCTGGCGAGGAAAGCGCACTTTGTTTGGAAAGCATACTTATTGATTGAGTGTTTTGTTTGGTGGACTAGACGCGAATAATCCGTATTCTGCGGATTTGCTCTATCACCAGACCGCTATAGTTCGATGGTTGGTATTTTAGAATTTTCCATAGAAATAAATGACTTGCTCAAATGCGACCCTTCTGCAAGACTGTGATGTCTTCCAGAACCGAAGGGGAAGCCTTTTAGCATCACGGGTAAGCCTAAGCAGAAGAATCGAGGATTTTCATCCGTATTCGTCATCTTTTCTGTGCACGTTTTGATTACAATCTCATCTTATACTGTTGAAATCATCCAGCTCTCACTCCTATTCCTAGCTTTTTCATTTATTATGTTATTTTATTAAATTTACCTGATATTTTTATTCGATTCAGTTGATTCATTTGATCATATCGAATTTTTATGATGAAACGATATCGAATGTTCAAATTCGAATAGGGTGAAAATTTGAACTTTGGAAAAATGAAGAGAAATGCTGTTGTGTTAAAGTGAAATGAGCTATATTTTCATAGTTCTTTATTCTGGCTAACGTTTCGGCGTCGTCCCCTCCGTCAGGGTAAAGAACCAAGTGACTATAACACAACTGATATTCGTAATGCCAAGGTTCAAAAAAGAACCTACGTTCACATTGCTATTTAGGAGATCAGTACAGTTCTGGAGGAAAGATGAGAACGTCTGCAGAGCTCCCTCCTTCTTAAATAATCAAATTTTCGAATCTGTTCCCAAACTAAGTAATAGGTTTCATTTGGTCCGAATTCTACTCTACATCCATTTCTCGCATATCCTTCCTCGGCCCCTTCTTTTCTGCTTCAACTTTCGGCCACTGTATCACAAAGGCAACTATGTATTAATCCGGAAGGCACCTGTTGACAACTTCCAAATATATGCTACGGAAGGAGAAATCAGGGCCGTTTGAACTGGTATCCAAGAAGGTTTTCGTTCCAAGTTTAGTTCAAAACCCTGAGAGTGAGTAACACTGGCATCACAGCTGTTCAAAGTTCTTTTTTTCTCTCACAAAGTATTCATGGATTTCTAGATCGACCTGAATCATACCTCCTCCTTACGGCTGACGCCGGTGCAGGCAGACTCGGTCATGACGGTCAGGCTAACCTCCCAAAGCCGCAGCCGTCAGCTGGTGCTTATTCGGTTTTTCAACGCGCTTCGACCGTCGTTATCCCGATTCCTCCGCGCGTCGTTGTTATGTGTGGTAGGTGCGGCGTCTGCTCGCTGGGTTTTTTCTTTTTTCGCCCATCCGCCGCCCATTCGTGCCCGCTTCGTCGTTCTTCTCCTCGTTTTCAACGTCGAATTCCAGGATCCCGAGGTAAGCGCGCGTGCGGTGATCCCTCGTCGCGGTGGTTCCATTGCCAACTACGATTTCGCCGCCGTTTGACTGTGAGGTACAGAGCGGCGGCTGGCTGGGAGGAGATCCAGCCAGCCATCTAGTTTGGCTCTCCTCTCCGCTCTGAGTCACGCCGCCGCCGTCGCGCCACCATCGCTTTACCTTGTCCTTCGCCTGTCCACTCCCTCGCTCCCAGCCACCCACCCACACCCTCATGCATCACCTCATGCGCCTCACAACTCGTCCTCCTAGTACGTATCGACAACATCTGGCCCGCTTTCCATTCGCGACCTCGATATCCACAAATTCGAATCTGTTCGCTGTCCTTAAGGAGAATCCAGCATCATCTGTTAGTGTTATCCGAAGCTCATTGAGCTCTCTTCTTGCGATGAATGGATTCTTGAATTCTATATCGCACATGGAAAGAGAGCATTCATCCTTCAACCATTATTCAAAATCAAATCAAGGCCATTGGTATTGATATTTCAGACTAGTTAAAGTGCAGCGACAACAACAGTCACATGCTGAAGGCAGTTTGTGTCGTTCTATGCTCCCTTCGTTGGGGATAGTTTGAAGGGAATGTTGTTGGAAAACAGCTCCTCCTTCTCATGATTCACCAAGAAATCATACCTCAGCTAAACCTCGAATATTCTGCGACTCTTCCACCTGTTCTATCTTCTCTAAAACACCGGATTCTCTGGAGTTATTCTCCATCTGTCTCTCCTCCTCGTTCCCTCACTGCTACATGTTCTTCCCAATACCAAAAAAAAAAATGCTGGTTCTATAACACAACCCCCGACCATTAGTTATCTTAACCTCATTGTCAGAATGAAGGCACACGTGACTATATGTGCATATTACTCTGAATGTTCCAAGATTAATAATACTCTTGGTGAAAGCACTCGGGTAATTTCCCGGACAATCAGTACCAGATCCATAAACATACCCGGGAGAATTGTAGTCCTTCCACTAGTCCAGAATAAGCCATTTTCCTAGGCAGAAAGTGCCGCGCTTCACTGTCTTCATTGTTCATGTGGGCGGTCTTTTGCTAGAGAATTTCTTCCACCCTAGATTTATGCGTTGGTTGTCTCCTTCTCCGGAACATTCATAAGTCCATCCACTGGGTGTTTCGATTTTGCACCATCTTTTTTTGCCGTTTTTGTCCTACGTTGTTCTCCTAGAGGACTCTCCCTGAACTCTTTCGCTGCACCATTTGAGGGAGTCTGTTGCATCGTTAAGAAAAAGGGGGAGGTACCGCTGTTGTACGATTGGTTCGTTCAGGTTGATTTTCCCACCATTCGCTTTCAACTCGTTCCTTTTTTTTTTTTGCTCGCAATTACTAGATACAGTACCGGCCAAAATTATACAGCCTTCTGGGTTTTCCTTCATAACTTCTGGTTGAGTAAAGCTTTTGCATGGAAAAAAAGCACCTTTTTGTAGTATGGACTTCTGGTTGCATCGTAACATTGTAACCAAGAAGATCAAGAGGAAGAGTGAGCTGAGCCAAATCGGTTCACTGGTTCACTGCTAAAATGAAACCAATTTTGCTTCGTATGCTTCAAGCAGTTATCTAGAAGCGCAAGTTTCCATCAAATGTGAGTCGAATCTATTACAGGAAGTCTAATTCTTGTTAGAATACTGTCTGTAAACGCCCTTCTGTAATCGTTTGTAGATGCTGCAAAACATCGCGTTTAGACGCCTGTGAATAAAAATTTTGTCTGAAGGAAACTAGTTGACAAAATGAAACGATTTTATCCACCTGTATCAAGTGTGAGTGTCTACAACATTCTTAAACATAGAAGTTCGAAGCTTTATTCTAAATAAAGTTATGGAGGAAGCTCCAAAGGGCTATATGTTATAATTTTGGCCGGTGCTGTATATTTACACATCCGTACGAGAATAAGAACGAGCTGACATTGAAAAATTGGGAGGTATTTGGATGCACCAATAGTACAACAAAGGTACCACCGCATTTCACTCAGACTGCACTATCACCTTTCACAGCTCTTTGGCTTCTATTTTCTGCTTGGATATGATCCTTAAAGAAAAACGTTTGTAATCGTATTTACCTAAATCTATCCCCTAAACCCCTCATGGTGTGTTTAGCGGCTGAGTAAGTAGTGTTCTTCGAACTAGCAGATCATCTTGGTTTCCCTTGTTTGCGTGGAAC
Source organism: Ancylostoma duodenale (assembly GCA_000816745.1). Lineage (NCBI taxonomy): Eukaryota > Metazoa > Nematoda > Chromadorea > Rhabditida > Ancylostomatidae > Ancylostoma > Ancylostoma duodenale. The sequence continues at coordinate 36,463 of KN726530.1, forward strand.
TTGCGGGTATGAATATCCAACTCCAAACATGTTAGGAGCTGGCCGCCAACACTTCTACGAAAGGCTTTAATCGATGTGCTGTTTTTTATCCAAACTGAGCCGCAATAAGTGCAGGAGCTGTGTGATCACTCGGCATCAAACATCGTGTGCGGAACCTCAGTCGTGGCGATTATGTGAACAACGACAAGAAAAAAAGTAAAGTATGAGGGGGGAGGGGGGGGAGCAACTGACCAGACATGCCTGTGCCATCTGAATTTTCTTAAATGGCTAGACAATGGCCTGACTAACCTGCAACCGTTCTCTCAGCGGCAGTGGTGGGCATATCGTCCAAAGATATAGAGCATCACCGAGTCCATTTTGGTCGTACGAGTATTTCGATGTCAACTGGACAAACACACTATACGAGCCAGCTTCCCCAGAAAGTGGAGTCATCCAATTTTGAAACTCATAGAAATTTTTGTTCCTGACAATGAGGGTGAGCATTGTCGGGGTAGGAGATTGTTAGCAAATCAGAACCGTTAAAAGTAAACAAAGAATGCTGACTTTCCTACCAAGATATTGCGGCTAAAAGGCGGCGAGGATGATGCGTGAAAACCACGCAACGACGCGCAAGTTAGTGACTCCCGCCTATTTCTTACTGTCACCCAGCCAATGGCTATCGAATCCTTTTCCGTGACGAGACCCACAAAGTGGTGTGGGGCTGCGTTGCGACCGCTTTCCACGCCCAAATTTGGATTTCGCTATTCAGTTTGTCGGAATACCTTTGACGGATGTCATGTTAGATAAATCGTTATTTTAAATTTGCACTGTATTTTTTATTTTTATACCAAGTTTTTGCTAAAGTTTTGTCGTTGTTTTTTTTTTCAAAAATCCACAGGTCTACCTAAATGTCGTCTAAGAACCAGATGTGGTAATGGACTTGTAGAATCAATCCAGCCCTTTTTCGCTCTTGCTATAAGAGGTGTTCAATGCAGTTTTTACTTTTATTTTCTAGGAAGACCATGATCACCGACAAGCATTTTTCAAAGTATTTTCTTTGCTATTTCTGGGAATCTTGCTATATGATCAATCTGTAAGTTTTTTGAAACAGCAAACTAAGCGATACGTGTGTTTGTTATTTAGTCCGAAAAGTAGCAGGTGCTTCACTGGACAAACCCTCGAAATGGCTAAAGGCTAATTTTCTGCGCCGCCAAAGTAGGGCAAACTTCGCCCAGGACCTGCCTTAGATGTCGATAATTTTGCTGGCAATCGTTTCACCACCAATCACGTTGTCCTGGAATTTTGCCGTATACATAGGTGCTACGGGTGTATGCCAGGAAGAACGATAGCTGGCAATAGTTGGCTGCTATGAACCCGTGTGTCAATATGGAACTGTAGCCCCGCCCCTAGGTAGATACAGAGATTGACAGGCGCCAACAGTTGCATGCTTGTTAATTATCTTCCACCTCTGAAGGAGATTATGACGTATTTGAACAAAATTTAGTAGTGGGAAGGCAATTGAAGCTTAATTTTCATTGAAATGTGACTCATAATCACTACGGGTTATTGAGTTGTTGTCCTACATTCCAAAAATCCACATTCATTTCACCCCTATACCAAATAAAGTCTTCGGTACTTCGTACAGGGTAGGTTAGCATGCGTATCGTGCGAGATGGGCGTGGCAACCTTTATATGGGGTATGCCGTGCAGCTAGTAGCTGTCACGACCTATCGTTCTTCATGACTGCCACCCAGGTGCTACCATCCCGACCTCCGGAAGCTCTTGTTACGCAAGAAAAAGACATGATGACTCAAAATTAGCAATCTCCGATTTTTCGGCTTTGCAAGTTTCCGTGTCTGTACATGACTGTGCATGGAGCACCAGGGAAGTGTTAATGGAATAAATATTGGTCTCTCCTAATCATAGGTATTATTTCCCTTGTCAAGGTTATAGTTTGGTGAAGTTGTGAAAAAGTAGAGTGAAAGAAGAAAAACCGACAAAACTTTTGCGACAACCTACGCGTTTTTTTACCTTCAAAATATATTGTGGTGGGGCGAATGAACAACAGAGCACCGTGCGTAGTTTTGCTACAAGAACCGGACTGCTCTTTTCATGTACCCGTTAGCCCAGGCTAAGACTATCGCAATACTGTTGCCGTGCCCGGTAGGTACCTGAACGACAAGGCGAAAGACATCATCACTCTCAGAATTGAGTGCATTTCCATTCCACGTTTTCACATCTCCATGAAACCGCAGAATCACCGTATTCATGACAGTGGGCGAACGGATATCGATCGCGAATGCGACGATGATTCGATGGGTACGTAATGACAAACGCAACAATGTGACTAGCGGCAGCAATAGCGTATAGATTACCTGCTTCTGGTATGGACGCTGAACAGTTGCTTGTGTAGACATTCAGTGCGCTCCTATTAGTCTTCTTCAATTCGAAGAAGAACATTATACATACAACCATACCGACTGTGACGAGAAAACGAGCCGTTGAGCAGATAAGTAGCGGAATCCGTGAATGTACCCGTTAAAATCGTATACCAGTTGCTATTCTGAACTGGAAGAATCACTCGAATAAAATTATCTGTTGTGAGAGCTGCAGAGGATCGTGCAGATAACAAAAACACTAAATTCCTCTCGGAAACTCCTGGATCGGTTTGGGGAGCGGGAGATGTGGGAAAGTGCCCGCCGAAGGATCCATAAACAGGAGTACTGGGGATTTGCGATTTTCCATGTATACCCAATCTAGAGTAGTGAGCAAAATGATTACAACTTTCGTTTTTTTTTCCATATTTTTCTTTCAAAGCAGACCATGGAGGTTCAAACTTTTATTATACATATGTAGTTTTAGATACTCTTATCATTCCATCGACTTCCTGATTTTGAACAATTTTTTTGCAGAGGCCGAAATCTGTGACTTGGCAAAAATCGCAAAATGACGTCTGTTGTTGGAAACTGACCAGGAATTGCTCCCTGGCAGCAGAAGCAACCCGTATAACATGCTGGAAAATGTGCATGCGCGACCAGTGGTTGACATCTGCAAAGATTTTGCGATCTTAGTTCTGCAAAGATTCTCTGTGGATGCTTCTGTCACCCTGGCTGGCTCCCCTCCCCCCCCCCCCCCCCCCCCCCCCCCCCCCCCCCGCGCGCGTACGTCGTCGTACGTACGTACGTACGTACGTACGTACGTACGTACGTACGTACGTACGTACGTACG
>KN726531.1:16994-28590 GCA_000816745.1 Ancylostoma duodenale
AATGAGTCGTGATGAAAGGGACTACAGCCAATAAGCATACTTTGATTGAAAATGCACATACTATTAGCGCTATACAAAGGAAGAACATCATCACAGGAAAATAAGTGGCAATTTTCTGGTTTATGTCCGTTGAGTCTATAATAGGAAGAACGAGGAGTGCCGCCTAATCTTCCCGAAGAATTAAGATGCCTGAGCACCGTACCTTACCAGTTTACCCAGCGGCGCATTTCTTTGTTGAGTGAGAAGAACAAAAAAGTGAATAAGCAAAACTACTATGAGCGATCAGAGACACTTGGAATGTTGAATTTCTCCAAAAATGCTCTCGCACAGCGGCCACCCCACCTACTGACCAGCATTAATCTTGTTAGCATCAATAATTCAAGAGCAGAAAAGTGGTCTGGGCCCACTCCCGTCACCGGAGCTCAAAAGACCAGTCTCGACTCTGCTGAGTAGCAATAGTGACGCGACTTCCGCATGTTCAAATTGCTTCGAGCAGCAGGTGAGCTATAAATTATAGTGAACGTAAGGTAACCTAATTAGAGTGGGTATAACACCGAGACACTAATTCCTCTCCTACCCACATTAGAGCCGATAAGTTCAAAGCCAAATATAGGTAGGTACAGACGGGACAAGCGATGCGCCTCAGAGAGGATCTCATCCGTGTAGACGACCACGAAGAGGCGAATGCTCGTCGAAATCAGTTGTTTTGAGCGAAGAGCAAACGAAATCAGCGACTAAACGGGCGGCTCAAGCAACAGCTCGTTCGTTCCTTCCAAAACACATCGCGCAGCAGCAACAAAGCGCCCGACTCCGAGTCTGACGCGATGCAGCAGAGCAGTGATGAATGACGTGCACTTTCACATGTCAAACATTTTCTCACATCTCTCGAACTTCTTTTTTTCCTGGGTTTCCCTCTTTCGCCCAGAAATCTAAGGAAATATCCCACCAATACTTGAAGAATAGGGACGGGTGTCAATCTCACGTCGAGAATGACATATGTATGTAGAGTGCCGATCAGTCGTTTTGCATCACAAAATAGCATCTATCTGGTCTACCGCGCCGCAGCCCCTACGCGGCGCGATTGACCAGCTGATTGATGTAGTGACCATCGGGCATTACTGGAATTGATGTTTTGCTTACGTAAATTTCGTGCACTTCCCTTGTTAGTGCACAGTGCAACAGCTTTCCTTGCATTTTTATTGTAAAACCCGTATGAAAAACCATCTGGCAAATAATCGTAATGCTGCGATTCTTTTAGCTGCACAAAGCTGTAACCAATGGAAACAATAGAACAGCATCAATAATAAACATTTATTCACGTCATGCAATGTACAAAATTAGAAATTAGCCTTCTACGTCCTGATGAGCATGCCCCGGTTCCTAGATTGACTTGCGAGCCTCTCCTAAACAAAAAATTTGTTAGGGGAGAACTGCATTACGAAAACAACAAATGGAACCGAGGCATGGCATTTCGTTTCGATTTGGCCTGATCAAAGTGATTCCTTGGCTCCGACTAGATTCTACCTAACAACAAGCTCCTCAACACAACCTATGTCTCGTGAAATGGGCACTGAATTATGCTATCCTAGACTAAGCAAGACTGAGACAATCGAAGTGAAGCGTTATACCAGCAGCGACTGCGGAGACCATCCAGAGGTCCAAACTGACCAGATGCAAAGGGTACTAAGCAAATAATCTCGATAAGGCAATCTTTGGAGGTGGGCAGTGCAACGAGTTAGCTCATAATACAATGTAATAAAGTCATGAGAGAGAAAAATGAAATTCTATACAACCAACTGTTACAGAACAATCTGATCCAACAGAAGGAATACGATGCCTCGATATGAGGTCGTCAGACCAAAATATCTTTCCAATGAGACCTTATCTTGTAAGCTACCAACAAAGTGTGGAGAGAATTCATACATAAAAGCAATATCAGCAATAAAGACAATGACAACCTCATAACAAGTAAAGTTAGAACTTAAACACTCATAATGAGTGATCTGGCAAATGCTTTTCTCTGACTATTAACCGAAAAGCATTCTCACGCAGCCCTCTGCCAAATTTAAGATTCCTAGCTCTGAAGAGTCAGCTATCGAGGGTTTCTTCCGAAAAACGAGTTCCACGCCCCTACTACGGTGACGCTCGGCCAGTTCAATGCCGACAGACGTCCCAGAACGAACAACAATGTACTCATCGCCACCTAGGATTCCGCAATTTTTGAGGTGACGACACTCTACACAGTCTATTCAAAAAGAACCATAGCAATAGCCACAAGCAATCAAGTAGGAACTGATACATAAGGAAAGGAACCTATTACCTACGGCTTCGATTGAGAGCATATGAGGTATGCGCTAAACCAACGCTAAGAAAACGTGAGATGGATTCACTGGAGTAAAAAGCCCTGGCTGCACGTGTACGGATCAAAGAAACGACCATAAATTTCTCCATTTTGCTCGTTTTCATAAGAAAAAAATCTAGTACTTCGGCAAGAAAGCAAGAGAGACTTGTTGAAGCTTATGAGCTCGTTCAAAGGCTATAAGCAACAAAAATCTTCGCGTACGAGGAGAGATGTGCTATATATAGAGGATAATGAGAATGTCACAATAAAATGCAAGAAATTCCTGCGAATACATTGCAGAAGGAATTGCACTGAACCGGGAATTATGGTGAACATTAGTAGGTCCTATCACATAGTGGTTAGAGCGTAGAGTAACTATTCAGGCACTATGATCTTCAATCACTACGCGGTAGGACCAGCGATGATTACTCATTACATCAGATCGTCCGTGATTCACAGTACTTCACAATTCCATTTCCAGTATTTTCACAGGTGGGCGATGACTCCTTGCATTTTTTTCATCATAGTTCCCCGTTTTGTAAACCGCGGTTTGGTCTCATTTAGGAGGATCAGTAATGGGCAAGAAAAAGACAAAGGAATTGAGACTTTAAAGGAGGAGGTGATATCGATGTGAGGATGATTTCAGCCAATACTGAAGTAGACGGAAAATTGCTTACCTTTTAGTACAACATTAGACGCTGCATCAACTGGTAATGAAGAAACTCGTGGAAAACGTGAACTCGTTTTCTGTGAAGAATCTTGTTGAGGGGTGTTAGTGTTTGGAACTGGTGCGGTGTCAGCGCTTGGCTGAGGAGGTGGAGGAGGAGCCATAACCTGAAATTTTTTTAATGAAAAGTACCTGGAATTGCTTATTAGTACGCTGCATCAGACTACGGGCAGTATGCCGACATGACATTTTGGAGAGCAAATTATGACTAATAACCGTACCTTGACTCCTGCTTTCTTCAGCGCACTTTCCATTAGTTCAACTCGCAGCCGCAATTCGGCTATAACCTAAATGATGACGTCTTCTCCACACAGGTAATGCCAGCCGTAAACAGACAAGTTAAAACCAATCCCCACTTTGTCAGTCTCTTCCCGAAACTCTTCAAACTCGTATGTCTTCACTGTCTCCGGTGTTGTAATTTTCGTGTAGAAGTAATAACCAGAAAACACACCCAGAGAATACATAAACAGCACAAGTTGTTGTACGAAATCAGATGCCTAAAATGGTAAGTAAAGGATAGATCTAAGCATTGACACAAGAGCAGAACCCAACCCAATGGGAAAAGAATGGCAATAAAAGATAAAAGGAAAGAATGCTTATTATTCCAGCGACAAAAGTGATACCTGCTCCAAAGCCGCCGCCTCTGAGACCTGGACAACAGCCGTTGGTTCGCCCAAGCCAAGCCTTTTCATTCGCAACCTGGTCGTCATCCGGACCAAACCTGGTGTGAAAAGGCGATACAAATCATTTAAAAAAGGCTGGCACCTTGAATATCAAAACCAAGGCGGTAAAAAAAAGTGCGAGAAATTTAGAACCTCTTCCAATAGGTATAAGAATCTTGTTTCTGAAGATTGGATGGTCTTTACCATAGCGGAGAACAGCATCTGCAACTGGTTTTGAGATCTGAAATGACACATTGATGTTTAAAAAGCAGTGAAACTTTAACAGCTTAGAAAACACACCTGCCTTGCGGCGATCATAAACACTTGGATCATAGGAAAGCCCATTTTGGTGGGCTTTCAATAACAACTGCAGATTTGGCACCTGAGTGCAACCATTGAAACTTTAGAAACAACGTAGTCTTGCTGAAGGATTTCGAAGAAGATATATGCAGGGACTTCACCCAGATTCTGAATGGCTCTCACACCAGCATAATACTTTCAAATATTGTTCATTTACCACAACAGATTTGAAACAGACATGTGTGTACGACCCAATAGAACTTGAAAACTTCGCAATATATGCAAATAATCATGTGAATTTCAAACTACAACCGAAGTTCGCTGAGAACCTTATAACTGAGTCTAGCAAAACGAGCGTGTGTTTACAACTTCACAGAAACGTACAGCGTACGCACATTAAAAACTATCAATTGAGAAGAGAAAATCAACAAATAGAAGTAACAAGAGGAATAACAACAACAACTAACGAGCAATACTGTAACAAATGACATGAATTAGGCTTCACCTTGATTGAGAACTGCAGCTATCTGCTTGCGAAGGGAACTGCATTTCTCTTCCATCACCTAAAATGGCCAATAAAACGAAAATTAAACGACATTGGAGATCAAACGGCCTGAAATATTACGTAGCGAGAACCTATAAGAGAATCGAACTTCTAGGAATACTCGTAAGTTCAACCGTTACAAAACGAAACAACACTTTCGAGATAACGACTGAATTTTCTCTGTCAAAACACAGCATACCTTGCATGCTTCCACAACCAGTTCCGCAGACTTCAGAGCACCAGTAGATTCAACACTGACTGCAGTAAGAAACTATTGCAGCAAAAAACTTTAAGAAACAATTTTCTCGAATACTCACAAATAAAGTGGTTCTTCTTCCTCCCGAGTTCGACCACAGATGCTAAGTCATCGTGTCGGAAGACATTTCGGCTACAGGTATCCCTGCGAGCGTCCGCAACCACCGCTACTTTCTCACCTGACAAACTTGGCTTGAATGCTTTCACAGAACATGAAGAATATAAAGATGTGAAAAACAGATATATAATATATACATATAAAATAAAAATATAAAATGATACATCATTTACGACTTGTTGGAAATGCATAACTTATTACTCACCGTCTCTTTCCTTCAATTCGATAACTCCTTCGCTAAAGGACTCTTTGAGCCGAACTGCCGCTTCTCCGCGAACTTCGCTAAGAAGACGAATTGTTGGCAGTAACCTAGAAAAGATTCGGATTATCAGCCTTCGTTTACCATATACATACATATACTATTCTGATAGTGTTTATCATCCTGGTTCTTTAACTCTGAACCAAAAACTTCGATGGGTGAGTCCTTTAATTCAGAACATCTATACATAGTCTGTTCCACGGAGGAAGATAGTTGGGGAAACGCCTCGGAGAAGAAGAGCGTGGGAAAGTGCGCAGAGATTGGAGAGGGTGCTGAGAAAAACAGACAGTGTGCACGAATACTCAACTATCGTCGCGGGCGAAACAGACTATACGTTGTCGTGACAAAATTTGCCGAATATATCAACGGGTGAATCCTTGCTTTCTAGGTACTGACAACAAAGAATCTTGGTGTGTCACCGAACAAAGTTAGAAGTAACCAGTTCCAATAGATATGCGCTAACACTGTCACTTACCGATATGAAGCAGTAGCCACTGGACTGAACTTGGCATGATCACGCCCAATGCCTTTAACAGCGTGACAATTCGCTTCAATTTGCTGCCCAGGTCTTAGTTTTGCCACCAAAATGTCATCAAAGACAATTCGTGGAGGGTCGCTGGCAAACTGTTCCGCCTAAAACATAATATGCATACGGGGTCGAAAACAAGAAAAACCGTGGCAACAGGAGCATTGCCTCGCATACACGGTTGATTTTTCAATTCTCGCGCCTGGCAAACTTAGCCATTCCTCCATGGTCGGTAAACTGAGCACCTGGGAGGGAGAAGCTTAACTTGGAACCTCGAGTATGCCAGCATCCCACCTCTCTTTCCACAAGATATAGTAAGTCATTGTATATGCATTCAATGCCTCTTCGATTCTCAGATGAACTCGAGTGTGGGTCGCATCCCTCGCGCGGGTATGAATAACGCTGACCCCTCTATTCTCTATTCGCTTTTAACAGTATCGGGTCTTGAAGGAAATTCTCAGTGGGGGAGGTGGACTACAGGGTGGCTATCCTTGCGCAAAGTGCGACAATTTTCCTTAGTCTATCCGATTACCCGATGAAAACCAGGGAGCATATACGAAGTCATGATTCTTCTGAAATAAAAAAAATACCTGGTCGCCACATGGAATCCACTTGAAGGACCGCGAGTAAACTGATGATTGATGGTACAATTGATGTGGCTCTGTTGCAGTAGAAGGAGCATTGCGATTTCGTGTACATGTAACCTAGAATAACTATGAAATAGTTGAGAGAATAAAAAAGTGATCTCAACCTCGCACTCAATCATGAATGAACCGCATGAATAACATGTACTGCATAAATACAGCGCCCAAACAGAAAACAAAAATGTAGACTAGGTCCGTCTCTGCCTGGCAATTCCACACGTTAAGACTGTTATTAGTGAGGCAAACATACACGTATGTAGAGTTGTCGATCTTTCAAAGGCACTTTGTGAAAAATAGTTAGGAATGTTCTGTAGGCTTATCTTAATTGCTTACTTCTATTATTGCTTTTAAATCCCCATTTTTAACCAATTATCATCAAAATTAATAACTTTGATAATATCATTTTTCAGCGGGGTCCCTGGAATGGAGGAGACCCCAGTTTTTCTACACGCCATTACACCCCGACTGGACACTTCTGTGTCCGCCACTGCTACAACCCTATGATGAATCATAACAGTTGTACGCATATCTTCGATAATTTCTACTGGTGGAGTCGCGTGCGCTGCTAAGTCTGCGCCTCCACCAGTAGAACCAGTAGAATGGCTGAGTTCTGATGGATGAACTCGGCCACCAGCCAGGTGTTTGAGGATACCACTCACCGAATTTGTTTGTAGTTGTTGTTGTTGTTTTCAACATGGTTTGTGATTATGCAACGATTTTTTTTGTACTTTTATTAGTGTAGCGGATTGTTGTATCGATCCTCTCTACTGATTTCAAACAGAAGAGCAGCGGACGAGAAACACCGCCAAAATCCAGCCTTGACATGTGTTCTTTAGTCCGCGCCTCCTCCTATAGAACTAACTCATAGACTACAAAACAATTCCCATTCTTCTCATCACGCTCGAGAGCCAGGAGACGAGTCACATTCACTCATTACTATAATTTTCATCTCGAAATTTGAGAAAGACAGTACTACAAGTAGTCAAAATTTTTGTGAAGGACATTAAATGTTACTTACGTTTATGTTAAAGACAAGATTCCTTGTGGGATCAGGCTGCGGCTCCTCATCACAGTCGACTCCATGTTCGTTTATGCCTATCACCTGAAAATCCAATACGAATCATGCGAAAATAATTCCCGAAATATTATCACATATGAACTAAGAAGCCTTGAGAACGGAGAAAAATTGAAAGAGTCAGTTGAGAACTGAATCATATAAGAAAAAGAAGAATCAAAAAAAAAACAGATGGAAGAAAATAGCAACAAAATTGTGCAAGAAATAGAACGAGATTAAAACTAAATAGAAACAGAATCCTACCTTCTCAGTAGGCATCAGAAACTTCCTGGGATCGACTTTAATTGGAAGTAGACCTAGTCGATGGCAAAGAACTTCATCCTGAAGAATTTTCGCTGGGTAATGGTACTATGTCCCCAATGTCACCACAACTTACCTGGATGACACTTGTGTTCTGATACAAATAGATCTTCTCAAAAGCCATTGTCGGGACCTGAAAGGAACAAACAAAGTGGGGAGGAAAGAAAAAAGCCATTTTCCACTGAAACCACTACCTCTGCCAATAAAACCCTTCTCAAAGCATTTGCTATTGGTGCTTCAACGTTGATGAGGTCGAAATCGAGTGACATGCCCTCATCAGTATCATTAACTATTTCCACCTTAATAAACACAGCTGTCACTAATTGAGAAATCCACACTGATGAAGTTGATTTCTTCATGAAAGGCGATTATAGGTACCTCAATGCCTTTGCAATACATCGCCACATCGAACGGCCCTGCTTCCGTAAGGGCATAATCCGAATTATCGTCGTATGTCTACAATATGTTGCATCTTATCAACAATTACGACTCACACATCACAAAATTTCCGCAGATTTACTTAATTGGCTCACAAAATTTCCGCAGATTTACTTAATTGGCTCCTTCTAGTTACTCTTATCCATAAAATGTCAACCTACATTAAGTACTCTTTCTTCTTCCATTCTGATCTCATTAGTGGGACAATTAGCAGTATCCATTGGCTCAGTTTTAGTTTTAGTTGAGCGTTTTCCACCCATCTATAACAATACCTCACCACCTTTGCCTACGAGAGTGGCAAATACACTCCATTGTTAAGGAAAAGCTAGGAGTATGAAGATAATGTGAATCAAACACCGGAAACCATGAAAAAACAGCAATGACTAGCCCTTTACTTCCAGCAAAGAAAGAGAAATTTCCATAAGTTGTCAACTCGGAGCGTGACAAGACCATAAAGCTAATAATCACAAACTAAAATGTATACTTCTCCAGAGGTAAGTACCGATAATAAATAGAGCAATACTGGAATGGAAAAGGTAAGAAATCAACAACCTCATCAGACCTCAACATCACAATCGCATTTTACTCATCTTAAATGCAAAACCTTCAAGTATTAACGGCTGGAACAGTTATTCCTAAACAAGAGCAGGGTAGCGAAATAAAATACTAAACAACCACATTATCCATATCTTCAGGTGAAATCCTACAACAACAGTAAAACATTGCAACATGGGAATGACGTAGGCAACATGAGAACCAGTAATACCTATATCACAGTTATGCACATGATAAAGCTATTATTCACTCTTGAACCTCATCGGTCCAAATTCCTACTCGATAACGAAACCAAATAAGAATTAGATCCCTTCCCATCTGCAACCATGACCAGACTGGGACTATTTTAGAACCCTCCACTTCATGCCATGTTACGGATACCTAAAAGAAGAGCAAATAGAAAATAACGATATCAGTTCAAAACTCAGGAATCACCTCGAGGACAGGTATTCTCCACAGCTCGCACAAATAAATAAGCTCAACATCGAAGGCCCACCGCTCCACGTGCAATACTGGAAACACCTGAACGAGGGAAGAGCTCACGTGCAAACTTCGGCTAGCATCAATTTCCTCAATCAAAAGTTTCAAGAGACAACTCCTGTCGCTCTTCCAAGAACGGCGAAAAAAAACTTGCGATGGAAAATTCCATAAGCAACACGGTAGGATATAACCGTGCAAAAGAACAGTGAACAAAAATTTAACGCACCCTGGCCGCAGAAGCCCTAGTAAACAATTTGAATCCACATTGCGTATCCCGAACAGTCCGTGAAGAAAATAACCATACTAGTAAGTGAAATCCATGCATAAGAATCGTTCGGAAAAATGAGCGTGTAGCGACAGCTTCTGCTTCGAGGTGAGCTCTGCAATCCTTTATATATTAGTTGTTATAAGTTACTGTCAGCTCCATACAAGTGAAGCTCATCCCATTATCATTTCAGATGACAAAAACATATCAGCATGCGAAGACAAATTCCATAAGTACAAGAGGATTTTGCTTAATCATACCACCCAAAAACCATGAAAAATTAGTAATTTCAAATCGATCTTCATTGGCCATTTGAATGGCATGTCTGCATTCGATCTTGTTACTTAATCTATTCTACCACCCAGTGAGAACGTATCAAATGATCAGGCAAATACTGTGGTGAATTCGATTGCACCTGGTGGTTATTTGCCTAGACAGAATCCAAGCTTCTCTAATTCGTAGGCAGAAGACATGCCTTATAACAGCCCTGTAATATTACGTGAGCTCTCACTATAACCAATGGATGATCACATGCATAATTTCGTGATGTATATTTTGAGCTGCATAATAGCTTATATGCAAGGCTTGAACTTGAAAGAAACAGAATGATGTAAACTTCACATCACCTGGAGCCAACAATTACAGCAGGAAAACTTTCATCAACTGGTGGACCTCCACTCATTCTCAGCAGGCCCTTCTCTAGTCGCTCAATATCCGAAAATTTGGTGGCGCCGTCAGCATCAGCGAAGAGTATCAGCTTTCCACTGCTATGCAAAACGCCACTCCGAACCGCGCCACCTACAACACTGTAACTTGCCATAATAACATCTTTAACAGCCTTTAATTGAAAATAACAATTTTCCAAAAGAAAATTCACTTGTAAGAGGGAGGAATGATAGGATAACTATCGAATTTACCTTTTCCTAGGTTCTTCTCCAGTTTGATTACCCTAACAACACCGTTGTGCTTCCGGCCATATTCAACTCCAATGTCTGCTGTGCGATCTGTGCTACCATCATCGACAACTAGAACCTGAATAAAAAGTCCATCAAACAGAAGCTATTATTAGCATCCGCGAAAATGACAAGACACAAAAACGCAAGATCATCTCGAAACTCACTTCAAAAGTGAAATCATCATCATTTCTTCTCCTCTCTAGCAAGTACTCCAAGCATTCATCAAGCATTTTCGGTAGCCGTTCCTTAACAGATAGCAACAGTACGAGGAGAAGTTGAGGAATCGAAGTAAGAGAAGATGTTGAAGTGTTCCAAACCTGCTCATTCATTGCCGGTACCACAACTGAGAGGTAGACTGACGATTCTGTGAAACAAGGCCTATCATGGGGATCTTCACGAAGGAGATTAGTTAATCTAAAAGATATATGTATGCTACACAAAACATGGGCAACAAAGAGGAGAACTTTTATAAAATTAAGAGGCCTCAAAGGAACTAAATGGTAAAGATACCTTGCCCCTTCGCCCTTGCCCTCGTAGGAACTCGTGCTAGCAATGAAGTCCCTTCGTTTTCGCTTGGGCCATGGCACGATCGATGACAACCTTACGACGAATAGCATTTAGTTCTCATTTTCAAAGAAAGAATTTTAAAAAAAGAAAGTGAACTCACAAAAAGAGTGCACCGCAAGCCATCGTGGCAATGGTAAAGCCACATAAGCACAAATTTTCGAAAGTCAACAGACCGAACAGAGCACTTAACAACATGTCTGAAAAATAGGACGAATGAATGGAAAACTATGAATGTTGCTTTACGTTTAGAGCAACAAACTCTTCTATAAAAAAAATCAAGCTTATAAGCAGAGATTTCGTGCTCCAATGTAATAAACATAAATTAGATGCTCAAGAGAGTGGATGCGGTAGCGAATACTGAGCTGGGGCAGATTACGATATTGGAGCAAATTACGCAGAACTTTTGGAAGAAGCACTATTCGGCTAGTCCTGCCCAAAATTTCAAAGTGAAAATTTGCGCCCAAATTTCGTCGGGGGGAGGGGGGGGGGGTATTTTAGGTGCTAAACACGAATGTCGTATCCATTTTGTACCGTAACGCCGTTTTTGTAGGGTTACGTTAGGTGTAACGTACATACGGACTCTC
>KN726531.1:28947-40768 GCA_000816745.1 Ancylostoma duodenale
CGCCACGTAGGTGGTGCCACGCTCCAGGCCGCCGCGAGTACCGATCGCGATTGATGTTCCCTGTATATTCGTGCTCAGCACCTCAAATAACCCACCTAGGCGAACTTTGGGCTAAAACTTTTACTTCGAAATTTTGGGGCAGAACTAGTGCCACTTTCTGATATGATCAGCAAGGGAAAAAAAACGAAGGCAGCGACATCTCCATTCTCATGCACGCATAAGATACCCTTTTAAAATGATGATGGCTGGGCGATAATGGTTCCTGCTTGCATGATGGTAATATTTGCCATCAACTGTGCTCATATTTTTCCTTGCGATGATAGATTTATCGTTCTGCTCTCCGTAAGTGTTCCTTTCTTCAGACACAACACTACGAAATATTCTTTGTTAATTATGTACCAATACAGCATGGGACCGCTATGAACGGGTTCCGCGCACAGGTGCCTCATCATCTGTTTGGACAGGTTAAGCAACAAGCTGGAGGTTCAGACGAGCATGCGAACCTTGATGTCAATGAGAAGTGTGGATGCGCAGACAGTCGGACCGTCGCCTTGCATGTTGCATCGTGTGCTGCGGACTTCGACACTGCGGACTGTTACGCTTTTTTTACTTACTACATTGATGAGATGTAATTATACGGGTCCCGGGAACGTTGATTACGACGTAGAAACTAGTAATTAGGAAGGTGAGCATTAGCGGTTCCAGTTAACTATTGAGGGCTATAATCGCTATGTGAAATCTGGCGCTCAATCCTCACAAACGAGTATAGCGCCGACCCGCTAATAGTGCAGATAAATCACTTGTAATAATGATTATGCACAAAAAAGTAATACTGGTAATCACAGGTTCTATAAGCAGAACAAATTTGGCTTTATTTTATGTATATTTTTAAAGCCACGTTTCTCATGCTTGCCAAACTTGTATTACGGTTACCAATAAAAATGAGTTAGCAGACAACGAGTACCAACTGTTTCCTACAAACGTTTCAAAATAATTCGACAACTGCTCGAATTCGTAGAATGTTTGAACACTTATACACCAGCCGTGGATGAAATTATTTATAATAATATCTGAACGAAAAATTGATCACAGTTACGAGGATTATCACGATTCCTATCATGCACATAATTCAATTAAGTATTTCGATTTGAAAACGGATGTAGCTATGAAAAAGAATAAAGTCAACAAATGCGAATTATAAAAAAGCTCGATGTCTGAGACAAATTTCCAAGACTTGATGAGGATTGGATGCGACAAATCAAAACAACAATAGAATAATACAAAAAAAAATGACCGGCACTATGCACATAATTCGCTGAATATCCTAAGAAATGAACATGTACACTAGCATGCGACGTCATCTACACCAACATCCCTTTTCCCAGAATAACGCGACAGTGCCATGAGGAGAAAAAAAAAACAATGACATTCCTTACTTCTCTCAATAACACTGTCATGATGAAGAGTGACCAGAGCATACTGACAATTACGTATTTGAAAAGTTCTTAAAACATTTTCTTATCAGTCTTTATGCATCAAGACGGCCAGCTAGCATTCTGAGACGGTGGACAGCGTGGGATACGCTCTTCGGTAAGCCTGAAGTTGGAGAAAGGGAAGCCCAGAAATTCAGCAGATGAAAACCTCCCCTAAGCATGCTTTCCCAGACCAGAAGTTCGTACAACACAGATGTGCAAACGAGGCACTGCACGACGATAGTCACATCACCAAGCCGCGTGACCATGACATCCCTGGAATGCTCCCCTTCTGCAGACCTGCACTGCATGCATTTCTCAGTCGGTATGACAACGGTGATATCAAATCTATCGACATGTTTTTTTTTTCAATTGTTCACCAACTTCCTTATACGAACGACTAGTCCTAACAAATTAGCTAGGTATACATATGGAACATGCTTTAATGCCGCTAGACAGAAATATTTTCCGAGATAGAAATAGGAAAGAGATGAGGTGGATGACGCACTCAACCAAAATATGCAAAACCTACGCTTTTTGAAATGCAAGGAACATTCAAAATTTTACCACTAGGCGAACCGCTAATGATTAAACACTGTGCAATTAGTGGAAGCAACTTGGTGGGATCTGTACCGTGCCGGTGCGGTAGCCTCCCATCATGCTTCTTTTTGCCACAAAATCGCGAGCACCGATGAGTGATGACACAACTGCAAAGCTAATCCGCTATGTTGCTCAGTTATTCGATGGTTGCTCGTTGCGCAATCGATTGTTTCACGGCCTGTAACACAATGTTAACCTTCTCGTAAGCTTTCTCCAGCTACATCCCTATCTTTTAGAAAACAACACCAACTGAACACACCTGAGTCTTCTCTGCATCAATCTTTATATACTCGATATCCGTTGGCGCAGGACTACGCACTGAATGCGCTCTATCTAATGGCACCGGATTGAAGTAGTCAAGCTCTCTTGATCGTCCTAGCGGTCCAGCCGACTAAAATTCGACAACATCGAACAAATATGAGTGCAAAAACATAAAGAACATGAATGACATGAGATGGAAAACAAAGCCGCTATTCAAATTAACATCCGAAGATAAACGACCTACCCTAGGCGGCTCTCGTATATCACGGCACTTCGCTGAAAATTTCATATGCGGCGCACGTGATACCCTTGTGAAACTGTTCCCTGATCTGAAGAAAAAGAGTTGAACAGAGAACAAAATGTCATGGTCTTAAACGATACAATGAAACAACAAAAGGTAAAGAAAATTTGCGTCAGAGAACTAACTTGTTGTACCCATGAATCGTCATTTCTTCTGGAACTTTCTCTTCTTCGTAGTCGTATAGTCGTAATTTGGCAGGTTTGTTGGACCTATCCACAGCAGGAGGTTGGAAGGAAGCATGAAATCCGACGTCTGAGGAGCACTGCGAGTTTGCATAAGATACTAATCCATGCCTAGAAAGTTATTCACAATAAGCTAACACCAGCCTTGCACTAAATCTCTTTTCAGTGATGGCTCAAATCTTTCGTTTTCAATTTTCTCTTTCTGTAATCTTTTAGAACATTTTCTCTTCCAAAAAACTAGGAGGTTGCTTTTTTTTAAAAAATAATTTTATGTTTCTATCAACATGATCTTCACGGATTCCAATTTTTACCACACAAAATCTTTGCTGCCACCCTGCTGGAAGTCAGATGGTTGTGACCTGGAAACATCTGAAAATTTACCAGCAGGTCCACCGCGCTTCAAGTTATGTTACTTTTTTTCCAACTATTAAATAATTTCTTTCACTACCGTTATTTCCATAATAGTTCAACCAAAATGTCCGCAATAACTCCTACTTTGCCATATGTTGTCCTCAATATTACCACGCGAAATTGCTTGAATGTGAATGAATACATGTGAATCTTTCTTAAACTGACCGTAGCCATTAAATCCACCAAAAAAATTAATAAGTGTGGAAAACAAAATCGACAAAATCTAACACGGACACATACTTACATCTTTATTGTTTCTCCGCTGCTGTCGTTGTCAACCGCCTCATCAATTATGCTATGCGCTGTCGGTGAGACCGTATGAGACAGGAGATCCTGAAAGGCAAAGGTTAATACATGTATAAATATGGTTGAATCGTATGGAAAACTACTTCACATGGATAATTATCCAAGTAGCAACGTAAACTGAAATGCTTGCTTAATATGAAATCGTCAGACTGGAGGAGTAAAAGTCAGAAAGCATGCCCCTCGATAGGAAGCACTCCCCCATAACACAAATGACCTGAATATTTAATTGAAATTATATCAAAGAATTATTGCGCAATTGTGGACAGTTGCATATGGTGAGACAAGGAAACTCATTTCCGCCCCTACTGTGATGGATTCATAATCATTTCAATCGGTTCGATTTAACATCGTGTCATGCTATCAATCAGGCTTACTTTCACTCTATTAATGAATACGGAATCGGTCAAATCTTTCCTATCGCAAACAGTAAGGTGGAACATTGGTAACGCGAGTGTTCTCCACGAGAAAAAAAATCTAAAAAACGACTCTACAACGAAAAGCGACACTACAAGGACAACCTTTCAGTGAAAGATTTATCCAGAATTAGTATCATCGATCCTTTGAAATCTTCTACAAGAAACTCAAGGATTTGTTGGGAGATGTTGCTTCGTTGTGATTTGAAATAGCGGTTCAACCAAATTTTGGCTGCGCCACAGTTCTTGGACATTTTCTCCGGCAGAGAAAAAGTTAAAGATGTGACCAAGTGGTACCCTGATAGTGCAAAGTCCGAGCTATGGGACGCAAGCATGACTTCCGATTCCAGATATGAAAAAAAGGCCGAGTGGTGATGGATCCAAAGGCAGTTACAATTCTGTTATCCAGGTTCGGTTATCCGTTATCCATTTTCAAGTGACCAGCTGTTGCATGGACATAGCCAGATGACATACCAAAGAATCTGAGAATCACGTATTTGATCTACTGTAGTGTTCTGTTGCAGTTTGACCTTCTTTAACGATGCAAGCACGGAGATGGAAAATCCGAAGTTTTGGTCAGCATTCTATCAAATTTTTTTCTAGAAATGAAAAAAAAACGATAGTCTCTAGCAATTCGTATATAACTAAATTCGCTACGAACTGCTCAACCAGATGATATCAAACGCTTGGGTGGAAGAATCTAGCAACATATTCATTTACTCCCTTACATTCACTCCCGTTACCACAGTAATAAAAGTCAGAAAATTTTCTTCGCTACAGAAAGCATACAAAGAAAGAAAATATAAAAGAATAGTCGAGAAGGTATAAAAACAGAAACGGTCTGCCACTTGTCTAGCATTTTATATGAAAAACGAATCTGCGTATTCAACCAAAAAAGCTCACCAGTCTTTTAACGGGAACACCTGTAGAAGATGAAGCAGACGAATACTGTGGAGCTAGCCGTGTCCTAAACCAGTCCCATATAAGGAAATCGAGAACAATGAATGAGTTGCTAAGAAATGCTCAGAAAAGAAGCAAACATACAACAAAGTACATGCCTTGGTGGTACTGGTGGTCCACATGAAAGATTACTCAGTTGAGAAATGCAGCTAGTAGAATCGTCGTCTCCATCTTCGCTTTGACGATCGGAGGTCACCGACGAACATGCAGATGCTGACGAGGAGGCACGAGGTCCTTCCACCGAATCTAGAAAACTCCCTGAATCGCCTACGCCGCGAAATCACTCACATTCGAGCATGTCGAAAAGTATGCACAACCAGTAATGGTACTTGAATAAGGAACAATTAGATTTTGTGATTAGAAAAAACCCAATATAAGACCAATCGCGTTGCAACTGTGAGGAAAATTACCTGTTCTGCGATGCCTTCGTTGTAGGCTGCTTTTCCTTACTACTACAGGAGGGTGTCGTTGAGCACTATGCTGATGAGTTCGCAGGTTCCTAGTGTGAGAGCTTGGTCGCTTCATTCTCTGGAATTAGAAAGATAAAGATAGCCACTTCTCCACTAAGATGGAGCCGTTAAGTACGAACCACACAAACATGCTATTTGGTGTTAACAACATACTCCGCTAATAAGTTCTGTTCTATCAAAAACTTTTACTTGGACAACACAACGACCAGCTCACGTCTTCTTTAACTTTTTCTTCTTCGGGAGTTACAAGTGCTGTAGGTACAGCATTCATTTCGCGCTTCAGATGTAACTTGAACGGACGCAAACCAATAATCTGCGATCACACATTTTACCCCGGCCGCTCACAATAAGAAGTTGTCACTACTCACTTCACTGAAATTCTGCGAGAATGAATGTCGCATAAGTGAGCATCTATGTAGACCATCCTTAGATGGAGCTGACTCTTCAGCTTGGAGAGTTGGATTTGATGTTGAGCTATTAGGAACTGCACTGGGAGCATTCAAAGAGACATTTGCATCGCATGGAGTAGCTGGATTCGAGATGGATCCCGTCATATATCCAGTTGTTAATGACGTCATACAGAGACGGGAGTTGAAACGGGATACTCGCTTCGGGTTGTAGACAAATTCGAAGTCATGTAGTTCATCGTCCCCACGAGGAGAGCGTGATGTTGACACCTTTGATGTATTTCTATGAGCCGAACAATACTTTCCATCTTGTGAGCCTGCACTATCCGAAACAACGAAATGTGAACAGTGTTCCCCACACTAACTGCGCCATTACCCAAACTGTCGTTTGAGAGGAAAATGGCATAATTTTCGCATTGAATAGAACGATAACAGCGCTGCAAACTGATGCATTACTAGTAGTTGCCATTCCAACACACAGGGAGTTCAGGGAAATATGAAACGTATGTACGCTGCGGTTAATGTGTTGAACACTGCAACATTTAGGTGACATTAAGCAGTCGTGATGTATGGGAAAAACGCAGTTCAAAGAAAGCAAACTACAAATTCCGTCTAGAAGGGCTTGGCATTCCAAAAACAGCAAGCAACATGCTGACAAGGGAAGTGCACGAACTTAATCTGCGCTTTCGGAACGAGACATATATGGTTGAAAGGCTTGTCTCAAACGATGTTAGAGATTGTACTTGAAATTTGCTAAATGGTTAATACAAGCTCATAATTCATTTTCTGCCATACTGACATATACCTTCCTCAATCATGGCTTCGCAACTGGATAGCCGATTGGATAGTGATGCTGACACATAGGATGGAGGTCGAGGGTTTGCATCCTTTCCCCCGCTAGAGTTTTGCAAACTTTAATGGCTAATCTTTGACAGAGTGCGGAACTGTTCAGGATATAAATGAACAGTAACTACGAGTGCTGCTTTGAAAATAATGGACAAATGCTCTATACTGGGTGTTAATGCAATGTCGCTGCAAAGACCAAGTATTTCGTTGTGCCATATAATCTATTCGGTCACTTTTTCATTCCATAACCGCCTTACATGTTCGACTGCTCACGCATGGTTGCGCGTTTGCCGGCTAAATTTGGTCATGGTGATAGCACCAACGCAACTCGCCAAGAGCACAAAATAGCGGAGGTCTTGAGAGGGTTCTACGTGATGCCTTCTATCAGATTCTTCTATGAGATTGCACCTGTTTTTGTTCAGGCCATAAGAGTGACAATTTGTGAAAAAGAATTGGGCTAAATCTTTGTCAAACAGCGTAGTAGGCTTCATACAGAGGAAGCCTTCCTGTAGCTCATAGTGTAACATCAATAAGAGTTCCTCTCCCTGTCAGAGGTCAGCAATTGAAGTTTGCAAAACAAAGTTGGGGACGGGATGCGAACCCTCGACCTTCGTCCTATGGTTTAGCATCACTGCCCACTCGGCTATCCAGCTGCGAAGTCATAATTGAGGGAGGTATATGTCAATATAGAAGGAAATCGAATTTTGAGCTTGTATTAACCATTTAGCAAATTTCAAGTGTAACCTTTAACATCATTTGGGACAAGCCTTCCAACCATATATGTCTCGTTCCGAAAGCGCAACTTAAGTTCGTGCACTTCCCTTGTGAGGTCAAAAACGTTAGAGAATTACTATTGTCAATGCATCACCTAAAAATCTCCTCGTTTCAGAAATGAAGACCAGCTATAATTAAATTCTTGAAGTCTAATTATAATCAATCATTACTGAAAATTGGGATAAACAATATAACGTCAGATCAACTACGAATGTTTGAAATTAACGAACAACGAAATGTGTGAATGCTTCTAAAAAGTGGAAGTACGTATCCGTTGTAAATCTAATTGAAAGAATACCAAAAGAATGTAGTAAAAACATGAAGATTAAAAAAAAAAAATGTGGTGAGACATAACGACAAAAGAAAATGAAACCGTACCTCGAAATCTCGACTAACTTCACTTCTCGGTGTATCAAGCATGCTTTCCGATGATCGGTCAGAATATATCGATAATCCTGCCACGGATGAGGGCAAAGTGGACCGATGAGAAGGGGTTACTGAACAAAAAGCAGATTATGGAAAATAACAGGAAGATTCAAGGCACAAAAATAAAACTCGAAAAAGTTTCTTTCGAATAATAAACATTTTTTCCCAGAGCAGGCTTTGCAAATGACAGCTGTACTCGAATTTTGTGCAATTTATTTATTTATTCATCATTTACACAGCGAGGTATGCCATTGGTCGAAAAAACTGTAAACTGGATAAAACTGCCAAGCTCAAAAACAATAAAATCAAATTGAAGCCTTTCAAAAACTCAATAACTCAAACTAGGTGGAACATAGCTTCCATGTTAGTTCTTGGACAACAAATTTGGAGAGTGTGAACCCTTGTAAAAAAATATGCATTGCAGGAATTTCCCAAATCAATTATAGGATTTGCAGAAGTTAATTTTACTGTATCACATAGCAGATGAAACTCCTCTAGCGAAAAACCTTGGGCGGGAAATAAGGCTAGTATATTCAGGAATTATTATATTGTCGCACGCTACAGCAGTTAGAGAAACAAGACCTTCGAGATAATCGCGACCCGAGAACGCAGTTGGCGGTGGGTCATTCTGGGGCGGTCGCAGAAGCGACTCTTTGATCTAAATACGAACCCCAGGCGTGAACTCGAATGAATGCTCTCCGAATCTTGACTTCTAACAAAAGCAACGGACAACTCTGACAAGAAAATTGAATATAGCCTGTTATATCAATATATGTCGTTTTACCAGATTTAGCAATCCATTAAGGCTCGTCTTTCAAATCATTCTGACAACCTTGATAACACACAAACCCATAACCGCTCAATTTTCTTATGATTTTTCTACTACGTGTGCTTAACTTCAAGCTTCTCGGTAAAATCTTATCTCATTTCCCCACATCTACCGCCATTTCCTACAAATAGCCTGTTATCTTACAGAAGAGTGCGAACTACTCCACATGTTCATTCATCAGTTTTCAACCAATAATCCTTTACTTCGAAATTAGAGCACTCGCATAAAGATAACTGTATGCTTTTCAATCATTGCTCAAGAAAACACTGATTGTGAGATTATAAAACCTTTTCTGGTGCACTAAAATGAGAAATGAACAGTAAAAGAGCCGTCATATATGATATGCGGTCATACAGGAGCAAAGAAAAAGTAACTGAACAAAGGTCACCTTCAACATTCGTGAGCTGTTGTTGCATGTAAGGATTGTTATCTTCGTCGGTTTCTTTCTCCAAGCGACAGGCACGACAAAGATTGTATACCCAGTCTTTCATCCTCTGAAAATATCATTACTACACATAATGCAGGAACAAAATGTAATTTTTGACGGAGTTTGGGAGTAAAGATAGAAATATATTTGGTAATTGAACAACAAACAAAGAAATAACGCCCGGGCAAGCGGACACCTACTAAACTTTGTTCTAAATCGAAACGAAGAAAGAATGTGAAAATACAAATAATGAGGTAGAACTGATGTTGCATCAAAGAAGCAAATGAAACGGAAAAAATATAAGCCAACCGCTTACCTCTTCGGACTCTGACACAAAGTAGAGCGGAGTCTTTTTGTTAGATGAAGCTCCTTTGGTAAAATACAAAGAAAATATCCACTGAAAGCCACCAAACCTCGATGTTGTTGAACAAGAAGAGTCCGCCAACTGTAGGTGAGAATCAATCTAAAACTCAAAGGAAACAACTTTTTTTTCTGAAATACAGACTAGTTGCTTCTTTGAACACGAATCTGTTTGAAACGTATTTACCACTACTACAGCCGTCTATAGCACTCCACTATTACGCTTAGTCTGACTACTATAGACGATATAGTAGTCAGTGTAAGCGCAATTTGGAAAGTATAAAAGGAAAAGGTAGAATCTTCTGCGTAGGTTTCCGAGCCATTCAATTAATACAAATCGCATTTAGATAAGAAAGTTTAAATGGTACCACTGTACATCCAGCGGCCGCACCACTGATCTCGAAGTCGGGAACATGAATTTGCTCGAAAGCTTGGCTTCAGTAGTAGCTGGTGAAACCGATCACCAATATCAATATCATACTCGTTTTATGTGATAATATTGATTTTTGTTGTTTGGCTTGGATCTGAGTACTCCTGTGTTTCCACTTTATTGGCTAGCTTTCGGTACAATAATACCTTCCTCAGGCCAGGCCAACAATCAACCTATGCGACAATAGATTCTGACACTAGTAACTAAGCGACAGGACAACTGCGCACTGCCCACAAGAATCCGAAAGCTAGCCAGTGAAGTGGAAACACAGGAGTACTCAGATCCAAGCCAAACAACAAACATTTGACATGAGGCTCCGGGATAGCACAATTCTATAATGTTGATTTTAACGATTCTATCGATATTTACCGAAGCATGGCCCTCCTCTTGGATCCCTCTCAAACCTGCATACGGGGTTTCTGAAGGGCAAATTGCAAATTAGGTAAGCATCTTGGAAGAAAGGTGATATAGTGCCGAAAACCCTGGGAAAGACCGAAGATTTATGACCCCACAGAGACAAATTTGAAGGAAATCAAGGAAATCAAGATTATAATGCAAAACGGCTATTATATTCGTGATCGGCACTTACGACAACATCAGAGAGATGAGTCAAACTTAGAAAAAACCAACAAAATCGAAACTAGCATGTAAAATGAGTATGACATTTGTGATTCGACAACCTCACTATAAAAGTTTTCAGGAAAATCCATTTGTTTAAGCCTGGGGCCGATACTGGAGGCGCTGAAGCAAAACAGTATCGTACATATCTGTAAAAGAACACGCATACCTGCACACATCGAGTTAAATCTAGCGATTTCCTCAACCTTCTTTTGTCATCTTTACGAAACTCGTCAAGAACATAGGTGCCAAGATTCCTATCCAAGATCCGTAGAACGAAGTATCGGCGGACCCACTTGGACTTGAAAATTGTTGACTGTTAGGTGAACAAAGTAAAATGAAGACCAAAGTCACAAAATACCTTGAAAGGCGGGAAATGCATGCCCCGCTCCCTCGATCGAATAAGCCAACCCTCAGTATATATTGTGTCCGTCATCCGATGACCGCTGCGACAATTTGCAGCAATTCTACCAGTACAAAATGATGACTGTAAAGTGTATTTCAAATCAAAGCAAGAAATAATGCTAGCATAAAACAAACCAATGAGAAAACTACATATCACTTAAAATAAGAATTTTCCACAGGACGTAAGCAAACTACCCAAAGAAAGGGAAACATTAATCCAGTTCACGAAGATGATTAAAAAGCAGTGGATGATATATACAGTGGACAACTGTCAATAACCAGTGACGTCGTGCTCCACGAAGGTCAGAGAGCTTGAGACATTCGGACAACAAACTACTGTCCGACGCATGCGACGGCGCGCAGATGTGCTTGCTTGGAGCGCGTAATATAGCGCAGAGCAGGGCCTATTTCCTATGCAGTTTCTGTATGTAATTTTGTACTATTAATGTTCCAATTGTTCCATCCTCACAGGATCGAGCCAAGGCTTAATCGATTCTCTTGAGATGAGCAGCCTGTACAGGCAGCGTCAATCACGATCGGTATTACTGCGTAGCACCACCAACGTGCCTCTGTGATGTACCCGGAGTTATTATGATATCCAGAAGACATTTTAGTACAAACAGTTTATTATTTTAATATCTAACCAGCAGTAACAAGCGACCACTTGGGCCGCATACAGAGAAGAGAAACTACCCACGCCCCGAATAAGGGGGCGTGGTTAACATACAGAACCAAATCCATGACATGCCCCCTTTTCGGGAGATTGTCGCCCACGACAATACAGGCACAAAAAATTCACAAAAAATGAAGTCATGTGAGATCAAAAATTACAATTTAGAGGTGATGGGCTTTTTTAGCCCTCTCCTCACAAGCGGTCACTGAAGAACACAGAGAACGATGATGGGATGACTGACCACAATACG
>KN726532.1:0-31524 GCA_000816745.1 Ancylostoma duodenale
CGGCGTCCAAAAGTGGGGAAACGCTTGAAGACGGGTCCAACCGTGTGATAAGGGTGCACCGGCGTCCAAAAGTGGGGAAACGCTTGAAGTCGGGTCCAACGGTGTGATAAGGGTGTGCCGGCTTCCAAAAATGGGGGCACACCTCGAGACGGGTCCAACCGTGTGATAAGGGTGCACCGGCGTCCAAAAGTGGGGAATCGCCTGGAGCCGCGTCCAACGATGTGATAAGGCTGTGCCGGCGTCCGAAAATGGGGAAGCGTCTGGAAGAGTATACTATGGTATGGAAACGGTGCGAAGACTTCCCAAAGAGGGGGAAGATGTCTCGAACGGTCTCTATGTCAAAGGATCCACACCTGTGAGAGTGGTGCGCCGGCGCTCAGTAGAGGGGAACATACACACGAATGCGAGGCGAGCGGAGCGAGCCCAAAAGAAGCCTGAGAGTCCGGCCTTAGCCGGACGATCAGGCTGGTGAGAAATGATTTTGTGTTAGTCTAGTCAAATGCAGCACCGCTGTGATCTCTATGTCAAAGGGTTTGAGTATTTCGGATCTCAACAGTAGTCTCGATTATTCCGTGGAAGCTGCCCCGGCTAAGGATAGGCGCTCTCAACATATGATAGATTAGATGTGTATCCCTTAATCCCCTGGATAAGTTGCAACGCGGCTGCTCAGCTTGTTGCCATTCTTCTTCTCAGTGGTAAAATGTTCCTCACTCATTTATTCCTCCAATCCGAGGCTCATTTCTGCTCCATTTCATAAAATGAGCAGGTCAGAGTGCTATTTGAATATGAACCACACGGTTGCTGGTGGATACTGTTCGGTTTCTATTTGATTAAAGTAATGGAAGAAACGGCACTAAAGTCAGATTTGTATCTAACTTTTGAGAGGATTTTTACCAGTGATCTGAGTGTGCACCTTTCGAATCTATAGCACTACTCCAACGCATGAGTAGAACGTCGATTCTCTCTTCTCAGAATTGAGCAGGCTGTGGCTAGTCATACAAAGCGATTCATGCTTAAAAATGGTCTAAATCAACGGGCTCTTTCGTGCCTAAGAAGGAGCTGAGGTGGGACGAGATGGTGATCAGAGAGTAATGAGCAAGGAAAGTAAAAATAACCAGAGTGCAGAAAAGTCTCGCTTGTTTGGGGCAGGAAAGAAGTGAAAAAAGGAAAAGTAAGCGGCGTGATGTAGAAGTTTTCGTTTTTGTCGTTTTTCTTCGATGATTCCTCTCAGTTTTCAGACTTGGTCTATCCATGTGGTAGCTGTCTCTGTCTTATTCTGCGGGAGCAACTCGAATAACAGCAATCCTTTTGCGTTTTGACGTGAAACCGTCCGAAATGTGGCTTCATATAAAAGCTCATATCTTCAAATTCGAAGCAAATGCAGCGGTCGCGCACTGTGAAATATTTGGCCACTCTTTCATTGATTGCACTGCTGTTGGTCCCATTGCTTGCTAAGGTTTTGCAGAGCAGCTCATAACAGAGGGGTCAAAAGCATCCTTTCATAATAGAAGGCGTAAACGCAGCAACAAGCACTCCCTGGTCCATCAGTGGCCACAGGACAATACTTTGGGGAATCGCCTACTATGTCAACAGGTCATGCCTGATCGAATCATCAGCAATAAGAAATGAAAAAAATGTTTTGAAAATTTTCTTCCATTATTTTTTCCTCAAAGTAGTATTTAGCACGCTCCCAATTTCAGACGATCAACAACTGGTGAAAACATAAAATCCGCACTTTAAGCTTGGATTAAAAACATGGGAAATAAGGACTCACGGTAATTATTTACAAGGATCAAGCATGAACTTCAGCTGACGATTTTTCTACGATTTATGCTGTTGACAAGCAATCAGTTACTCATGGGAAATTTTCCAGCCTCGCCTTATTATCGTATCGAAATTCAATGATACGGAATTTTCGACGAATTCGACAGTACGTTTCTGTTCCTGGTCCCAGTTTGTACGGAGAGAAGAGTAATAGTGTTTCTGGGAGATTTTTGGTGGGAAATGTTTTTAATTTAAACCACAATCCTTCCTTCCACAGGTAGACACAAAACTTTTATATAAGCTTCGCGAAACTGTATGTACCAGTATGATAAAACGTGAATATTGACAAGAGTATTGAGACGAAAAGCACATTTTCTATTCTGTAGTGAAACGAAAGTTGAAATCTATTGGCTTTGAGACGGGGTGAAGCATGGGCACATATATAGAATATCAATGACTGAGTTAAGGTAGTGGTTTTGAACACATTCTAACAGAATAAATGAGGAAGCCTAAATTTGGTAGTGTTGGATCTAGCCTCCCAAGCAATCTAGCCTCCCAAGCTAAGCTTCTCAATCCTCGAGGATTTATCTGCTTGGGATTGGAAATCGCTGTCGCGATGACTGTTAGAAACAGTTTTACTTCGAGACGTTCCTCTATCGAACTGCGTACGCGTATTTTCTGTGAACAACCACAAATAAATCTGTTTGTAGAACAAGTTCAAGCATTATTTCAAGCTGGGTAGCTGCCTGTAGATGAGCCCTACCAGTCGGCCCGTGGATTACCTGTGCTCAGAACTACCGTCGTCAGGTCTAATCCGTCTGTTTACCCACTTCCTCTGTATCTGTTGCCACGCGGCTGTTTCGCCTTCGAGTGCTTGCAGTCTGTAGTGCCTATCAGCCACTTCAAAGCAATATTCGAACTTTTACACCATGCTTTCTACGGATCTCTTCACACTTCTCATTTCTTTCGATCTGATAGTCCATGGAAACTCTCAGTACGGGAAGTCCCTATCACTGCTACTAAGCGGTCAGATTACGAAAAAATGGCTGTGTTTTAGGGCAACTGTGGTGTCAACAGGGCTCGCACAAGTTGTACTCTCCGACGCAGTGTCCGGCTCAGACACTGGAATGCTTCAAGTTCGTTTGTGATGCGGAAGAAGGTGTGTTTTTCATTCTTTGGGCAACTTTAGACTTAGAGATTTGGTCGGAATGTGGTCCCTGTTCTAATAACACTCCATATTTCTATACTATATGTAATATACCCTAAAGAACCTATGCTATGGCCCCATTATAACCGCTATGTGGATTTATCTGTAGAACTTTAATTATACCATCGAAAAACGTTAATAATGCCGTTTTTGTTGGCATAATTCTATTATAAATACACATGCTGGAGTAAAGTGGTCGAGGCATGCAGCAAGCGTCATACTTCATGCAACGCGGCACTCTGATTGTCTGCGTGTCCACATACTTCGTTGATATTACCGTTTTCATTCTCCTTCCATCGTACTGATTCCTCTTCTATCCTGTCCAAAGAAGTAGTGGGACGCGTGCGAGCAAATTCCCCCCATTGAAGTTTCCTGTATGTGCTGGCTTTTATCGACAGCGCAAATTCCCAAAACTGTAAAGTCCCTGGTTATCCTCTTGTGAACTTCTAAGTGAATTGAAGCTGAAAACAGTGTTGAAGCACTTCTCATCGATTCCAAACCACCTATTCATGCTTTTTTTGTCTAAAAAAAATTCATCCTCAATTTTGTGTTGCAACAGTTCGCCATGCAATAACAAACTTCTCCGACTTGATTTCGTAAGCCACTCTACAGGTGCATAGAACCTTCTGAGAAATCAGCATGTTATAAATCTATGAAGTATTGGCACTATTTTATTTCTATTTTAGATTTCCATTATCCATTAAGTAGTAAGTTACTGACATATTTGGTTGCTTCTTAGAGTAAAAATCTCATTGGTAAAACAATCTTCTATCTACTCTTCCTCAAAAGTGCAATGTCGGATTTTTTAAGTGATCAGTTTGACATTCCGTATCTGCAAAGTTTCACTAAACCACTTCTCATCTTTCTTTCCTTCATGAAATTAAGTACATCTTCCCTCTATCAATAGCATTTCCTTGTTTTTTTTTTTTCATAATCCTCTAAATTTTTGTTTGAGAGCTACTTTTGTCAAACTACTCGATGACTAAAAACCGTTTCAATTTACAATGTGAGTTCAACCGTTGCAGCAGAAACAACTCGAAACATTGTAGAAATATTAAGGGATTGTGTAGCTAATAAATACACTATAAATCCCTGTCTCGAGACGTTCATTTGTGGTTCTACAATATAAAGCAGCGAGATGAGTCATGTGATGAACCAAGATAGCAATGTCCTCGAAGCTGTAGCGAGCGCGGATAGTTGTCAAGCTGGGCCTGCGTAAGCAGTAAGGTTTGGCAATCGTAACCCAATAATATCGAGGCATTTGAGGCAATATAAAGAGAGATATATTCGAGACAAAGTAAAGTGACTCGATAAACGAATTTTTCACACACTGACACTCAAAAATGAGTGCTAACTTTTGACCATTTTTCACAAATCCACGCTCCTTGAACCACAGAAGCAGGTATGGGAATCCACCTGCCATTCAATGTACTGGACAAGCTTTGCTCGACTTGACCACAGCTCCTTCCAGGGGTCAGCCCACTCATACTGAAGAAAAACTTCAGTTTTCAACATGATTTTGAAAACCCCTTTGCCACTTTATTGCCACCTGTTTACCATGCTCCTAATTCTGGTGGCGCAACCAAGCCACCGGCAAGATGGCAACGCTGCGCAGATACTATAGGGGTATGGATTGCCTGTACCGCATCCTATTCGAAAAACAATACTCACCACTTCGTTATTCAAAATCAGACATTTCATACTTGACGACCTAATACTTTTCGAGCTCGTGTACTACCTGCTTTTTCTTCCATTGTTCAGAGATTAAACAAGATTTTTTTTCATTCAGAATACCATAAAGGTGTGCAATCCAAAGTCGATAATGAAATGCCAAAAAAAAAGGGAAGAAAAACAGAACACCGCAATGGTGAAGCACATAAGTAAGTACATAGAAAATCCAACATATCAGAGAAAGCGAAAAGTCAAAAAAAAACCTCAAAAACAGATACAAAGCTTGACATTTAGTAGAAGTAATACCTCATTGTGCATAAGACAGCTCATAAGTAGGAAAACAACGAGGCGACTGTAGTCCTTGCACCACTCCGCGGAAGGATAAGTTAAAATTCTATTGCGCTATCACCATAATTCGCAGAAATTCCCTCATTTTCTTTCCGTTCCCATCACAAAATCTCTAGGGTGAACTTTCAAGCTACATTCGCCGACCGTTGAATTACCTATATTTCTAGTAAACATAAGTCAACACTTGCAATTGTTGCGTTTCCTCACTGAAAGTGTTGACAACAACACCCACACTCTTCATTGTTGGGGCTATGTAAACTTACCTGGGAGGTAATTCTTAGTTTGTTTTCGTTGTTGGCGGCAACCACCTGACATTTCGAGGATGTTTGGTGCGAAACAGTCATAATCCTCTTGGGGAAGATATCGATTGTATTGACTTCTTATTAGGTCTACGCTTACGGAATATTGCGAGACCATGTAGGAATTAGTCTCATCGAGGATTTCTGTGTGGGACAGAGGGATTAAGCAATGGTTGATCTTCTAGCCATGTCATATCATGTCTTCCTTTTCGCTGGCCCCCCTAAAAACGGAACCTCGCTCAATTTACCCTGAATTTTCTTCCCACAAGTACTCTTTCGGTTGGTTGACTCGCCACCGTTGGAAAATGCGGAATCAGTACGGGCATCTTCGTGGACTTATAACACTAGAGGGACAAACTTAACCTCATCACAGCATTAATTCTGCGCTTATTCGGTATTTAAACTCACTGGATGTAGTTTTATTTGCATTTTTATGTATGAGTTAGCGTTAGAGGGTAATCATTGTGATTTTTTCTCCGCAGGTGGGTATCACGGTATGCCTGAATAGAAAGACGTATCATACCTGGAGCACGGTAGGATAAGTTCCGGAACACTTCACTCATGAGCATTCAACAGGCTAATGGTTGAGATAAACCAGAATCGCGATTTATCATTGAAATCGCAACTGGGGAACGTGTTAACGTGCCGAAATTACCCTTTATTCGGCACTCATAAACATGTTTACCAGTAAATGACGTTGTTTAAACCGAGTTGCTATCTCTGGATAATCATACCATACTAATACAAATAAAATTACCGCTCCTTCGAGTGATGCACCCGACCCAGAGCTTTGTATAAAGTTACTCGAGGACCACACATTTGCCTACATCAAATCCACTGATTTTTCACCGCATATCGCTACTGATAGCGGCTTTATCCTCCCTAACTGAAGTTTTTCTCAGCTGTTTTCCTAATGAATGCGACAGTTTCAATACAAGATTAGACCTGAGTTTGAGTGCCGACAAAAAAGAAAGAACACCAAACCCCTGTTCTCGTTCTACCCACTTTTGTAGCCCATGAGAGTTGAAACTATCCCCGGATGGATCTCTCGAAGCCGCTGATTTTTCCTCTCAGCCATTCATGTCAACACATGACTGTGCTTCAGTCTCAATGATCCTCTTATCGACTCTACTGCAAGCACACCGAGGAAAATGTGTGGGACCCCACGGACATGACTGAGGATGGATCAGAAATGACGTCATTGCCGTGTTTCCATTTCGGGTATATGCAGGATTATTGTGCGCTATCACGAATTCATCACAGACTGGGCCCATATTGGGGATGTGTTGCGAGAAGGAATTTCGGAGCATCGGGTGCAACAGCTCCCTCACTCCGGTAATTTAGCAGCGGTTTGGCATCTTGGAGATGTTTCTCTAGCAGTAAAACCTCGAGTTCTAATGCTCTATGATTATGCTGACATTGCTTCATTTAATGACAACTATGGACAAAATGCTATAGATGTTCGCCTTTGTGAATCTCATCAATATTTTGTGTATTTATTAGGGTAGGGAATTCTGAATTCCGAGCTCTGAACTTTCTGTTGTCAGACAAAAGTAGTCAGATGTGCATGTTCAAGCGTTTGATAAATAGACAAATCTTTTTCATCCGTGCTAAGAGTCGCAATTTTTCACATTATTCAACATTTTTGATTTTTTAACAATTCCATAACTCGAGTAGATAGCCGCGTAATTTACCAACCTAGTATTAATAGATCATCGCTTTCTATTACGTTCACCCTTGGTGGTGCTTTTCGACACTGTATTCAGTGAAGCCCTATTTTCCACATTGGATCCTTGTCTCTTTTTTTCTCGAATCCCTTGTGCAAGACGAAAGCCTACAAAAATCCATGCAGAAGTTGAGCATTTCCGGACTCATTACGCTCTTTCAGCCGAATTTGTCGCTCGAGGCTGTGGAGTGTCTCTGCTCACGACGGCAGCCGGCCTTCCAAACGAGAGCTGCCACCAAGCCATCGCCATCTGCGAACATGTGGGCGGAATAGGTTCGTGCTTCACATGCAACGACCTACACATGTGCAATGCTGCTACCTCTTTCTCATTGTTGACTGTGTTACTGTTTATTGTACTTGTTCGAATACAATGAAACAAAGTGTGAATGTGATCGAACTAATGATGACGTCATTCGGGCAACCGTCTGCGATCAGGAGAGGGCAAATGTTTGAGCAAAGGATAGAAACGAGAGGCGCTCAGTGATTACTGGAGGGTCTCAGTGGAACCCTGTGAAGTGAATAAATGTTACTTTCACTGAGAAGTCTTAGGCTGAATTTTCAGTGAGTACTTTCCAAGCCTTAGTGCAATTTTTTGCTACATACACCAACATGTAGATGTAATGAAAGAACCATGTTCACATCAAGTCAACCACCTTTGCACTACAGCATACCACCCATCTGGTCTGCCGCGCCGCACCAACAACGCGGTGCGACGCGGGCGCTCCCGGTATTGATGTTTTGCTTATGTTTCCACCGCTTTCTTTCGCTTTCATTCCAAATAGTCAGCCTAGCAACAAAAAAGTGAACCATGAATACTGATGATGCTCGAGAGCCACTGCGTCCAGGTGGTTTGCCGCACCGCATGGGTGGTGCGGCGCGGCAGACCACATGGGCGGTATTCTGTAATAAAAAAGGTGATTGACCGGCACTGTAATCCTAAACTAGGGCACTGAGGACCTCACCTTGAGCGGTGACATTGTCTACCGAAAGTCTACTCCCGCAAGCCCGATGTCACGCTCACGTCAAGGTATTTTTTAATTGAAATTGATCTTGGAATATGTCAAAAAATAATAACATTGTATATTATGAACATGTGCTGGTGAATGACAACAATAGATCAGCTTACAATATAAGGCTTTATTTCCATGCACATAGCACCCAAATCGACGGAACTTTTAGCTTTCACACAAAACAACCTATACGTACGTTTTTAAAGTAAATAAGAGGAACATTCCCGTTTGTTTTAAGAACTACGAAGTAAAAAAGAACGATATACACGAAATGAAAGTAGCGACAAAACATTCATGAAATTTATAGAGAAAAAAGAAACTACAAAGAACACGTTGAAATGAAGAGAAGGTTTTCAGCACCACATGCCATTACCCACTGGAGGTCTTTTTGAAACACTTTGAAAACAAATGAGTTGTTGGCGTGATCAGCTGTAGGGCAAACGACGGAATTAAGAAGATTAGAGATTATCCACGAAAAATTCATATGGATGGTTCATTGCCATTCGAAAAGATTGTCGACTAGCACCAAGATCCTGCGGCAACTCGTCCAGCCTTGTCGGTATCGCCGAAGTCGACGGTGCCGCTGGAATGACTACCTGCCGATGCCTGCAAATCATAGTTGTTCGAAAAGCATCAACAAGCTGTAATTCATTTGTTCATTTATTTTCTTCGATACACCTATAGTATTATATAATCAGTGCGCCGCAGTATCGGAGTTAGTTCAACCAGAAACCAAGTTGTTGAACTTAAACAATACAAAAACTATGAATAATCTCTCAACCAAAAAAAAAAACGCTTCAGGAGTACAAATTAGATCGAACGTAATGTGATTACCTTTTATGATCACTTCCTGAGCCACTTCCCTCTCCAGAGCCACCACTGGCTTGTGATCTCACATCAGGTCCCGCCCCACGATGAACGATCGGCGCACCTGGGCCGGAAAAATGTGGAAAAGGCGAAACAGGCATTGAGGCATACCCGCTTACCTGAAAGAAAATCGTAGAAAATAGTCATACTGGACGGGATATCTGGGTTTTCATATCTGGACAAAAGGTTAATCCGTATGTTGGCAGCCATTAATCAACGGAATGCTCAAAACAATTAGCTAATGTTAAGATGGTTTATTATTCTCACGAGTTCTTGAATAATGATAACAAAAGTGCCTTCAAAGAAATCTTTGAAAGGCTATGAAATGCTTAGAATATACTTTATATTCCCAATGAAAAGCACTACTATTATTCATCCACCCAACCATTTATTGTTTTGAAGAATCTCCACTTATACATAAACCAGAGTCACAGACGTACTTAGAAATTCTACCTAAAACACAGACCCCATGAATCAATATATAATCAGAAGTTCATTCTCAGCCACGAAATGAAAGCCAGTGCCTCACGTTAGGATCGATTTTGAGTTTTGGACATCACAACAATCCAGAGGCGACATTGATCACAAAGGTGTGAATGTTGCCTTACAACAGTTGTGGAGAACCCCTTTCTGAACCTCTTATTTTTCGAGATTTCGAGATACTTGTGCTAGGACAGCTACCAAAGAGATGTCGCAGAAAGCATATCAACCGCTCGCGCTTAATGGGAGCGCACCTCCTTGTAGTAGCTGTCGTAGCGCGGTAAAAATAGTGAGTTCTCTCCAAAAATAGTGAGTTCAAAAAGGGGTTTTCTGGCACTTTTGTAAGGTAATATGTACACCATTGTGATCAGCGTTACCTGCAGATTCTTCTGATGTCCGAATCCCTAAATTATTCCTGAGGTGAGACAGTGACTTCAATGCTTTAGATCTCGTGCCCATCGAGTAGGCCAGAGGCATATGCACGCTTCATGACCTTAATACGTCTCTTTTACATTTCAGATTATTCCCCAGCCCATATAACTTAGTCCAACTGCCTTCATGAAATCTCAGGGCTGTATGATCTCAGCAAAGTACCGCTGGAATCACTTATCAACTGAACACTCGAAGATCCATCCTCCATCTGTGAGAACGCAAATAAGTGAATTTAATTTATTAGGACTTTCTACAATAATCTTACATTTCAAAAAGTGATACACGCCCTAGGAGCGTCTCTGATCTCACATAGCAGCATTAAAAACTGGGCAAACGTCTGAAGCAATGTCATTTTCACATAGAATGCGACTTATGGCATCAGCAGAATTGGTTAATTGTAAAGCAGATATTGAGCAAACAAAGAAACAGACGCAGTCTGATGCAATCATAGTAAGAAAATATCGAAGAACATAAAATGCACATGGATCGGAGCTGCTTGGGGAACCACCAGAACAAATACACAACTAGTTCACCAGTGGGAACAGGTAAGAACAAAGAATACCCAAAATACCCTCAGATACACGACAGCGTCTGTAGATGGATGCACAATACGAACAGAGGGCACCGTGGGGATATATACATTCATAATTCGCACCGAGTCATATTAAGCTGAGTTTCCCTTTGAAATTTTCAAAAACCTCCGCACTTTTACTACCTTCACTTTGAAGAAAAGCATCAATATCGCATATTTTATTTACTACTTTGCGAGAAATCTTAAAATAAAAACTAATCAGTGTTAATCAATTCCAATTTGGGATGCGCAACGCATCCAACATTACCTTGGAATCGCAGAGACGTTTGAATGCGTGGAAGGGTCACCTTGTGGACTAAGCGCATCCTCCCACATTCCTTTAGTGCCAATTTACCGACAACGAGTATGAAACGCTTGGTTGACCCGGGGCGGGGAACGAACCATCTACCATAATTTCGCGAAATCAACTTATGCACAAAATATCTACTTACATAATCAAGAAAAGTAGTGGAACACTTATTACATAAAATTGTGTTTTGTTTCCCTTCGCCTCAGGAAAGACCTAAGCGCCCATCCAAAAAATATACGAACAGGGAAGGGTCGTTACTAGGTCGCGAAAAACATCCAGTAGGGAAGAAACTCGCAGAAGACGCTTAACTCCTAGACGGAAGACGCCAAAAAACAAAGGTGCAAAAGCCGTGATACGTAAAGCGGAAAATTCCTTGCACCTCTGGCTAGGCTTGGAAGCACTAGAATATTCTAAGTATTAGAGTATTCTGACTCTTGCGAAGTTTTCACTGGAGGAGTTTATTAGAAATGCAAAAAAAGCCAACCAAACAAGCTTTAATGAACCCATTGTTACAGTGTGAAACGGCAAAATAAATTCTGCTCTAAATATTTAAAACCCTCATTTGCCTGAAAGTGTTGCCTGTGTGCTTCTTAATAGGTGCCATGTTCGCCTTTCGCATCTACGTACAAGGCGCTCTTGCCTATCCATCGGGCATACATACATAACACAACATCACTTAAACTCGACAGACAGGACATGAAGTGAAGTGGTAACGTGCACGTGATGTGGCGTGTTGCAGCTGCAGTGGTGCTGATCGGTTGCAAATCGCGCGCAAGCAGGAAGCAACCAGGACGAACGGGGTAGTACTCAGACGCAAGGACAACAAGGAGTTCAAATATCCATGACGTACATCCGTCCATGCGCGTCGCTTACCATCGATGCGGGCGCCTTTGCCGCGGCGCCTCCTGGCACGGTAGTCCAATGCATCCGCTGTTGGCCAGCGGCGTGTTGCTGATGAGCAACCAAATCTTCTGGATGAGCACGGTAGCGAGCGAAATCTGGAATGCGACGTAGTCCGCAGCTGAACCACTGTAAAACAATGAAATAGAAGGATTCCTACCTGCACACTCCTCTCCAAGCACATAGTAGCACTGCTCAGTGAATGTAATCTTGTTAACAACGTGAGCAATGAGTTTTCGCTTGAGAAGTTCAGCAGCGTACTTCCGAGCGTCTTTGCGCTCCAACAATCCATCAACATGGGCCAACAACCAATCCAGTAGATCCTTTCCTGTAATAAGTAAACATGTGAAGGAGTGAAAAAAGTTAAAGCACACAGAAAGATTTGCCAAAATAAACACATACCTAAGAAAGACATGGGGATTGGAATCTTCAACCATGTCCTATTTTTGATATCAAGACCAGAATTGGGCATTGCCATAACCTCTACTACCTGAAAAATAGAGTTAAAGGCTATAACATTATGAAAAATCCTAAATGTATGTCTTCATCGATTCTGAAGATGAAAATAATGAAGAGGAAGTAAGCGCATTTTTCTGTTGATGTCAAGTAGCCACCATCATCACATGTACCCCTTCAAATTGGTTTTAAAGAACTAATTTGGATTCAAAGGTGCAAAATTGGAGCCCATACTTCCACATGACATGCTTTTGTAAAGTTGTTTGGGATAGCAATCATCTTTTAGACATTAATATTGATGTAGAAAGCTCAAAACTACAATGAGCAGCGGGAGATGTCGCAGAAAGAGCATAAGTGCCTGCATTCACATATGTTCGGGGAGAAAAACGAACATCATTGATAGATTGATATTGTGATTCATTATTATTATTACTACAAGGCGCACCGATTTCTAGAAGCAATGCGGCGTCAATCATTCAGCTGAGAAAAATCCTCCTTTTAACCATACTTCATAGTAAATTCTAGACTACAAGAGTTCCCGTTGAAAATAACGCCAGCGAAAGTCCAGCAGCAGTTAAAGAAAAGAAAATCAAGACTACATACATACATTACAAATATACATGATACCCATATATTACACTATACATCGCAAAAGAAACATCTTCCTCCTGAAGACAAATCGTTCCAGAAATTGGATAGAATTCAAAGTACTGATGCTAGTATATCAGATGAACTCTTTTTATGTTCCATACCACATACCACTTATGATCATTCCTTTTAGTTAAACAACACACCAACCACATCCACACAACAATCCTGCTAGGACAACTTTTGGCACATGATTGACCTTATGAACTATTAAGACAGAGATAAAATGAGTGTTTTTATTGAACAAACCTTCTTTTTATCGGTGTGTATATCTAATCGAATATGCTGCCCGGTCACAACGGTATTCTGACCATTTGACCCAGTGGACGTTACGGTTGAACTGCTTGGTGGTCGTCCATGAGGCCAGTCTCCTGGTATTGGTGTCGGCGCTCCTTCTGAACCTGAAAAGATGTCCTTTAAACGTGTAAAGAAACAACGAGAAAACCGCATTACAGCCTATACTCGAGTGGTGAACAAACAAAAAATCCTATGAATTCCTAACAAGGGCATGCGATAAGTACAAGCGGAACAAATGTGCAGTGCTATTCTTGCAAAAGCAAAAATACATAGCTGCTAAGACTGCAATTCTCTGTTACATGGCAAAGAAAAACTCCGACAAAAGTAATCCCGCCCAACAGTAACTTTCTGCGCTATTCCAGACACCAACACAATCCATACAAAATAAAACTAGCGTTGCAGAACCACAAAGGTGATCCACTGTGAATTTAACCGTTCCCACGTTTAAAGGTTCAGACAAAGGAAGCAAAGCTAATGCCACATTTTGTTGCAACTTTTAGGTTGAGTTGGTCAACTGCATTAAGTAGAACAACTCGCACCCCGGGAGAGGTGGATGGCGACAAGTCAGAATAAGGAAGTCCAAAGATTTTATGACAATAAGAAATTGGTGCTAACCTTCCAGTATGCTCGGCATGCCCCGCATGGCATTCGTGTGCTGAATCCAGGCCTGGGTATCAATGGGTCTGACAGGCTCATCTCTATGGTTTCTGGGTATGGTGAAGCAACTCTTTGGTCCGCTGTCAAAGCACTTTGCAACCGTTAGTTTTATAGGGCCTTTTCGTGCAACAGCATCTCTGAAAAGAATAGAAGAATGCATCATATCACAGCAAACGATACGGTTACACTACATAGTTTAAAATCAAAAACTAAAAATCTATAGCTGAAGCTCACCGCAAAACATCAACAGCTTGATCATTGGTGAAATTGTCGAAGGATATATCGTTTACTTGCAGAATCATGTCCCCTGCGCTTATTCGACCGTCCAGTGCAACAGCACCACCTAAAACGTTCCCATCATAGAAACAAAATTATATCGCGGAGTTGTTCGGAAAGACACATCTTTGCTCTAGTAGATTACTTTCAAAGAAGAGCTAAATTTTCGAAGGGAAAACAAAGAAATAAAAAGGGAAACATATAAAATGCAAAGAAAATTAGGGAAAACTCAAAAGACTGTCAAGACTGAATGACATATGAAAAATTACAAAACTATTGAAAGAAGCGAGCTCTTGAAGCTCTTGAAATATCTTTATACAACCATGTGAAATGCTCAATTCTTGGAGCAGGTTGTAAGAACCGACGCTTCAGTAATATTGCATATTAGAAAAAACCCTCACCCTTCATGATGTTGGCAACATAAATTCCATTGTCTCCACGAGCTGAGCTCTGACCAACAATAGAAATTCCAAGAAAATTGACGGTGTCCATGTTCAAAATCACCGTATCCACATCAAGACTCATAGACGACTCTTTAAAACTGCAGTTATTTTATGTACTTCAAGTACGTCTAAAGAGACCCATACCAGTGATGCTTGAAAAAGAAGACGCTCTCGATGGCCGCCTGTATTGCCGCCGCCTTCGCTGTTTTTTGTACATATTTTCATGTTGACGTGAAACTGATGTGATATCCGTAGTGGTAGAGCCCCTAAAATGAAAGAACTTCTTTTCTAATCATCGATCGATACCTCCAACAGAATGATACCACCAGCAGTGTGAGCAAAAGTGGATGCTGATGGCAAAGATGAAATACAACCTTCATAAACCAACAGCTGCTAGTGCTCAAAAAATCTAGATCAGTTGCACAGGAATGGTAGTAAATCTTGCAAAGCTTGGTTTCCGGAAAATTCAGAGACCCATAGATTTTCCCGATAGCGACTGGTTGAAAAGAGAGGAAAACAATCATTTTAAAGTGGTGGCACTATAATGAAAGGTGGGTAATGGGAAAATTCAGCAATGCTAGTGGAAAATTACCTAGTGTAACTTGAATTCCTCACCAAAAATGATTCAATCATCAAAGTTTGAAGGAAAATATAAGTTTACTTGAGCTTCAACTGAAATTAGGGATTTTTCTTAAGGTCCTTAAAACAATTAAACCCAACATAATCACATATTTATGGTGCAGAATCACCTTCTTTTGGATGATTAGCAAAGCACTCAATCAGAGCTTACAATGAAGTACAATTCCATGGAATTTGGGAATTCTATCGCCTCAGATGTGATCGGAGCAAGTTGTACTCGAAAAGCAAGGATAAAAGATCTCACTTAGATTTCCTTATAGCATAATAATCCTCAGAATTAGATGTAGTGGAATAATATCCTTTGCCATCACTCCCCTCGAAATCACCATCTTCAGTAGCGTAGCCGCTCATGAACAAAATCAGACGAAGTCAATCGCCGAAGCTTGGTGTTAGCCACGTTTTTGACTTGAAACAGAACAGCGCAGCAGCAGCAGGAGTCAGAAGATGTGAATTCCAGTTGCATGGGAGCGAAACTAATCCCAGCACAACGCCCAAGGCCATCCGTTACAATCTAATGCGTAAGGATTAAAAAGGCATCAATACTCAGATAGGACGCTTGAACGGCAAGCGTGCGAAAACATGAGCTCTCCAAAACTCGAGGAGAAAAATCATCCAAAGGTTGATTCGATGAGCACATTTCTCTTAGGTCCTTGAAGCCCATTAAAAACGAACGTTGTAATATGACTCGAAATAAATGAAAGAAAAGAGAGAGGATAATATGACATGGAATTCCACGAAAAACGATAGATAGAACAACGATTCCAATATGATAAACTATTGATCACTATAGCGTTTAAACTAAGATAACTTCGTTGTCGCCAGGTGCCCACCCATTATTCACACCACATTAAGGATAACG
This sequence comes from Ancylostoma duodenale, assembly GCA_000816745.1. Taxonomy (NCBI): domain Eukaryota; kingdom Metazoa; phylum Nematoda; class Chromadorea; order Rhabditida; family Ancylostomatidae; genus Ancylostoma; species Ancylostoma duodenale. The sequence goes on from KN726532.1 coordinate 15,861, forward strand.
ACTCATTTTCGGAAAAAGGGCACATTCCTTTTGTAATGTGCATACTAACACAGAGCCGTAAACGAACCTGTCGTCTTCATCAGAGAACATCCTGGCATCGCTTTCGGATCCTATGGTGGAGTCCTCAAAACGACGTCCACGGTGGCCTGAAAGAAAAGAGGTGAGTACTGGTAAATATTTATTGCAAACTTCATTGAAACCTAAGCACTCGCCAATGAGGTAAAACGAGGCATTTGCACTCAGTTCACTAGTAAGCGACAAGTGACTGGTGCGATGTAGAAACCCAATAAGGTGGCGTCTGGGACTCGCATCAGGAGCAACGTCGTTCTTCCCTTGATAGGTGCTTGTCGTGTGACTGCCAATGTATCGTCGTGCCCTTCTTCTCTGTTGCTGCTCTTGTGGTCGCTCCTGAGGTAGCTCCAAAACGTTGGAGTTCTCATACAAGGGAGGTAGGATCTTTTCCTCCACTTCAGTCAATGTCCTGCTTAGAGGTCGTGAAAGGAGCCTCCTCTCACTTCTCATTAGTGGGCCACCTCCAAGAATTGTATAAGGACGTCTTCTATTCAGAGGCTGGTGGTCGGCAGATCCTGCGATTTGCGTAGACTCCCTAGTAGGTGAAACTCTCCGCTGTATGACCAAGGAAGAGGTGAGGCGACTTCCACGACAAGGCTCGAGAGGGCGGAGTGCAAATTCTTCTTCCTCATCGTTTAGCTTCATCTCTTTCTGCGAAATATCTACCAGGGCGGAGCGAGGCCGCGATGATACCATATGGGATGAAAAACGCTCGGGCTGCTCAGTAGTGTTCGAGCGCTTATTTTTAACACTCTCATCAGCTGTCGCTGGCTCGATGGACCCTTCAGATCTTCTCTTCTTGATGAGGCTACGTATAGCAAGTGAATCTGTTCCTATTGCTTTAAGTTCCTTCTGCAGCTTACTGTCTACCGAATTCCCACCCTTTCGATCGCGAATTAGGACCGGATCGCGAATGGCACCACCCGTTACGGCAACAACGTTCGAGCCTAACGAAGGCAAGCCTATCTTTTTCTTATCCTCATCCCTACCAAATATGCTGCTCAATATCCTGGTGCTTGTGAAATGTCTAACATAGCTCCTCTTTGGTTTTCTGGGTTCATCCAGAGAGTCAGTTCTCTCAGGGATAGCCAAGGGTGGTTTTTTGGGAGAGGGCACTTTTTCCAAGCGCGCTACGAGCTGTGCAACGCGGCTTTTTGCAGAGACCTCGGTCGCTCCTTTGAAAGAAGTCAGTGGAGAGATACTATTTTGAGAATGAAGGCGATCTGCGACAAGATCTCTCAGAAAGTTGGTACGTTCCACCAAACGAGACGTGATCTGCTCCCTGCTTCGAACTCGTCGCGGAGGACCAGTGGCCATTTCAATCTATAGAAAAGCAAAGATTCATGATGGAACCACCAACGAAATCGCAAAAGACGACAGAAGCTATCGCTCTATGGCAACATAAGCGAACAGATGAAAGATTGAGGTTAATGAATGATTTCAACTTGATTTGAATGCAGCAGTAGATGACCTCTTATTTAGGCGAAATTAAGGACGTCTATAACTCGAATCATTTCTGAAGAATTCTGCAAAAATTTCAAGGTCGTACGAGATGGGATTAAAAGGTGCGTAGAATTAGATTAGATGAGTTCCCGGTGTTCTACAATAGAAATACTGTATGTAAAGAATGGAGGCTCATTTCATGCTAGTCTTCAAAACGCGGCCGTACATAGCTTTGCAAAGTAAGTGATTTCTCAAGTTGGTAGGCATTTAACTAGTAGTCATAGGAAGCCTGTGATCAGACGGGCAAAAAAACCCTCAGATCGTAGATACAAGCAAAGAGTTCAGCTTGCAGAGCATCAGAGGGAAAGAGAAAAGGATGATGCCACATGCACTCATAAATTAGCTCAGCCAGCAATAAAACGTGGCTGACAGCTTTTATATGAGGGAGACGCGCTCCATTATTTCAACACAACCCAATATTCATAAATTCATGGCGGAGAAGAGCACGTAGAATGAATGTCGCATATAAATGAAAATATGAAACCTATTTACAGTGATTGGACGGAGCTACTAGGACAACATTGAGGACGTGACAACGTTCAATGTGATCTTTCTCTTCGAAACTAAGCACAATCGGAAACTGCGACTGATCGAAAACTGCAATCAAACTCCAGATCGAACACGTTCGTTAATATCTCTTTCGGTATGTCGCCTTATTCTATTTCAAAACAGCGTGAATTTTTTACACCTAATACAATTGCGAAATCTGCTACACAATTCATGTTCTGCACTTATTCTCTCCGCGAAATGTTGGTACTGACCTTCAATGCAAGAACAGCGAGAAACAAAACAGTAATTTCGAAGATCGTTTGCGGAATTAATTTTGTCCGATTTTTGTTACCATCAAATAATCCGCTGTTCATGTTTTTGGAGAATTCGATTCAAGAGAGAGAAGTGAAAAACCAAGAGAAACTAAAGTGAAATTTTCCACTAAATTTGATCTACAATGCTTGCCCCTCCCCCTCCCAGTTCCAACAAACCGGGAAGAAATAGTGGACGATGGGCCAAAATTACGGTAACAGTACGCATCCTATCTTCCGCGTAACTTGATTTGCCTCAGTGCTGAACTCATTGTCATACTAACATATTCTTGGACAGAATCCTTTCGAAGTTTAAAGTAGTTGGAAAAGCAGTTCGAAAAGTAGGGGATGGGGTGAAGCCACTAGCATGTTGCGATCTGTGAAGATCTTTCTGTGTTCTTTTCCTTGTAACCGTAATTTTTGCCTACCCTGTAATAACAGTTAGAGGAAAAAACTGAACCAAAATGTTTCTGAAAAATGGAATCGCTATTCCTCGTTCCCCACTAGATAAATATGTAAATGCTATAAGGAAATTTGCATAAATCGACAAAATTGAGGCCATTATTCTTCAATCAAATTTGAATGGGGCCTTTCCCACGGCAGGGTATAGTATCAATGCACATAGCGTCTCAAACAATAATGCTTGAATTAGGTCATGATTGCCATATCACAAAATTGAAATTTGTACATTAAGAACTATGCGTGCAGATGATGAGTACATGAAACATTTGGCCAGCACTAAAGTAGATCATGACAGATTCCTGCTCTCCAGTAATTGAAAGATTTGTGAGATTTTAAGAATGAGATTAATACTAGCTGAGCAAAGGATGCAAGCTGGCGAAAGTGGGATTTACCCGAACATCATGGGATCATCGAGAAACGCGGTGAACAAACAGTGCAGGAGCCACGGTAGCCGCTCTGCTTTTCTCTCAAACTATATCACTGATGAGATCATGACAAAAAATCGCTTGTAGACAGATAAAACGCTGGGGAATGAGAGGGTAGCGGATTTCGAATTTCTTGCTTTTGAAAAACCAGTAGAGCAAGTTTTGCTATCGGACGGTAATTGCATACTAGTAACACGAACCAGTGCTACGATTCATGGACGCGTAACCGAGCGAAACTTGGTTAATGAACTAACGTTAACACATCCTATCACCGCATTCTTACGGATAGGCAATCAGGCCAACCACGGATCGCTTGCATGGTGAGCGTTTCATTTATTCCAGCCCAGGTTATGGGCAACCTTTATAAGCGATCAGAGAACTTAAGCGCAGCACCTGCGCACATAACACCTTATCACGTTATCCTCTATAAAGTTCTGTTTCTGCAGCAAGCATAAACTAAAACCGCAACGCAGATTGCAAAAGTTAGTGAACGACTGCCGGAGTGCTATGAGAGAATGTAATAAAACAACTCTATGGACATATTCTTCCATAAACGTGCAAGATATCACAGAATAAAGGATACGCTACAGACATGAAGGAAGTCAGAACAGATATGCCACCCACCTGGATGCATCATTGAGATGACCCAGGGTTAACGTTAACGTCCATGTTAACTACGGGTAACTTTACAGTGTGTTAACACGTTTACTCTGGGTCTCAATTATTCATGCTGCCCCAGGAGGACGATGATCCCAGGAAAAATTTTTCAGGGAACTGTCACGCTCCACAAGATGTCAACGAGTGCTGTCAACGAAGAGAACGAGAACGTATTAGTAACATATACACACTTTGGAAAAAGCGCACCAAGATTTTAACACAGCGTCAAAGTCATTTTTTAAAGCACAAGTACAAACTTTTAGAAATTCACATTCTACAAACTTTAAAATTCACAATCTGAAACTTCTATCTTCCAAAAGCCTTCTCTAATTCGTGAAAACCCTTGAAGATCCAGAAGCACATGTGGCACTGGTGCTGGATTTAACACTCAAGTGTAAGCTAAGCGCCAAACACTTCAGTGACAATAATAGAATTTTGAACGGGTAAGCGCGGTAGATACGTGAAAAGGTGACTTGGTCGCCACTTGACATGACACTTGAAAACACGCAGGGGTTTCTCGAACAACGCAAAATGCATCGTTGAGTGTTGCGCGGAATCTCTCAACAATGAGAGAAAGGAACAGAGGAGTGATGGAGAGATTAAAACAATGACCATATTCATGTACTCATGTGAACATCCCATCTTCAAATTAAGCTAATACCAATGCCAAGGGCATGGAACATACTACTCGGGTAGATAACCACAGTGAAAGTTTTTTTTTTTCATTCCCATTTCTAAGTCCTCACAACAAGTATCAAAAGAAGTCAGCGTTTTCTTTGTTTTGAGAAGACTTCGTTTTCACTGTCAACAAAGAAACTACATAAAGTGGAAAACAACCTAGTCGCCTGAGCAGAACAGCACTCGAAGATAGTGTACGGAATTCCTAGCAAATGCAAGTCGCATCCTGCTTAGTCTTGTATCGACTTTCAACACTTAGAAAACAATTTTGCGACCTTCAGCTTCGAATTGCTGCAGATCATTTCGAAGTAGGCAAGTATTAATATGTACTATGAGCCTAATTTTATGAAGGAGTATATTTCTTTTAGCGAAATATTCTCGTATGGAGCTATTTTTGCACATCAGTCAGGTACTGGCCGGAAAAATGTCAGAAGTATGCTAGTACTTTAACTAGACGGTCCGAATAATACTATCTAGCACTATGTTGTCATGATTACGTAACAAAAAAATGTTGAAAGGAGCAAAATCTTGTGAATTGTAAAAAAAAAATGCTTGTTATCAAAACAAGACCGCAGCGAACTGCAAACATCGAATCCGGTAAAGCATGCAAGCCTTGAAAGCTGCCTTTTCTTAAGACTCTGGAAGTGTCAAAAGCAGTGAAGAGAAAAAAAAACATTTCGTGTGAGCGAAAAAAGAAAGGAACAGGAACAGGTTGTAGGGATAAAAAGTAGAAATTGTAGGGATAAAAAGTAGAAAAAGGCACATAGATTTGAGAGTATTATGAGGAAAGAACTGAATACCTAACCGCTCTCACCCGAAATAATCAACTCGAGCGAATTATCACAACAGCGGCAGGCAGCATCAACATTGGCCCGCGTTTCTCACATCCGTTTCCCTGTGATTTAACAATAGCGAGCCATCCACATCGCGCTCAATCCGATATGCTGACCGCATTGACGCACAACAGACCGAGATAAACCGCCAAGAAGTACTGCAAATGCAGAGGGCCGGAGGGGACATCACTAGGTGGATCAATGCTCTCGAAGTCTCCAAGAGATAGGGCGAATCACAGGTGTTCCAGAACATTGTATGGTCATAAACTTCAACGAAATGGCCGACGAGAGCATTCCCAATAGCGAAAACAAAGAACCCAACGACAGCAAGGTTACTCACCCATAATATACTGTGTTTGAATATGCCTCCTATTCAAGCTTCCCTTCATGTACTGCGGAACAGGGGCTGAGATCATCGATTCAGAATCCGTACTGAGCACTGAAATAAAAAGAGCTACATGAAAAGAAATCATAAAACACAAAGGGGATTGACTGAATTATTGATTAAGATTACACAGAGCACTTATACACAATCATCCATTTTTTGCACGACATTCTGGTTCGTCGTTGAAGAAAAAATGATTGCTTAATGGTGCGACGAATCTTCGGCATCAAATTTCGCGCCTTTCAGGAATGGTAGTTTTTCATACGGAATGAGCCATCGTAATTCAATGCGTGGCCAACGGCGGATGAAATCATATATCAAACAGTGGATAATTCTTATCTCTCCTTATACACATAATTCACGTTATCATCCGAAATTAAAAATGATGGTGATAAATGTGACAAAAAATCAATAAGTTTCAACTTCTAACATTTTCCAGTGATTATCAAAAGAAAGTCCACGGTGTACTACCAACATTGAGACTTGCGTTTCTAGGCTTGCTCAGCAAATGAAGACCGGAAAAATTTTCTATATTGTAGAGAAAAGAAGTGGTTAGCTTTCAATTGTTCATAGGCAGTAGTTGTTCACATTATCTTCTTCCAGGATTGCACCCGCGATACAATACCAAACTTTATTGACAAAAACTGATAACAACTATGTTTCTTCCGTTTTAAACGGCGTTTGTTAAGATATCTGCATTAAAATGCAGGGACACGTGTAGTGGTGGTCGCATATCCACCGCGCCACTCATTTACTGTAGTAGATTCTTGAAAACTGGAACCTCTACCTCGGATTCTATCGAACTATCAGAACGAAATTCGAAAACTTAACGAGAGTTAACCAATATGTTCTTTCCAAAGCTCAACTCTACCGGAAACTCCCTTCAAACAAAATTGCACGGATGGAAATTTCTCGCAAGGACTTGTTAAGCAACTCAAGAAAAAAAAAAGGTTCTACCTTACATTAGAGGCAAGGACAGAAGCAGTGAAATTTTCAACGAGCCAACACTACTGGTTATGAGTAGCTTAACGACCAACCGAGTGTTAAGGAAAATCACGGCAAAGCAGACATAAAATTGGAACTATGAAAGTAAAGTTGATGAAAATGACAGCTGAGTTTGTATGCAAATGCACGACGAAAATAGATAAGTACTTCCAAAAGAATCGTTCTTCGCTCAACCGACTGCACTTTTTCCCGACTACGGCAGCAGATTTCAAAATTCAACCATTTTTATAAAATAAATCTTAAATGTTTTTTTCTTTGAAGAAAAGAAAACCGCCTTCCTCGTCCATACGAGAAAAGTGCAACTACTTTTTGAACATCTCAATGGTTTAGTGGCATAAATTTGATAGAGAAATTTTCCGAGTTGTTTTTTTCTTCTCGCCAACTAGTCGTAAGAGATATGTTCATTCGAAGAACATGCTACAGTACTCGAAAATCATCTCGACATTTTCGCTGTGAGTAAGAACCGCAAAGATTAAGTCACTGCTTAGATATGGAAGATACGAAAGGGCTGTGCATGGAAGTTACGATGTGCATGGAAGTTACGAAAGGGCTGTGCTAATAACTTTCAAAACTCGCACAAACTCTAGTTTTTGCGGTGTTGTTCCCAGAGAGATGGAAGTACAAAAAAACTCGAGACCCCACCGAAAAAACCAAATTTACAGTTCCAAAATTCGATTGATAACGTATAAATTGAAAAGGTATTGGGAAGTGACGTGAACGTTATCCCGGAGGTTGCTGAACCTATGCGCAAAACTCACAACTATTATCATATTGATGAACTGCTTGGCGGTAGGCATTCTGACTTAGGTGATACATACTTGTTGGAGCTGGTCCAGGGACCTGAATGAGAATTAGATAGCAACATTATCCAAACACCCTAGTGATGAAGACGAAAAGAAGAAATTAGAATACCATGTGATGCCGTGCAGACTTCGGAAGGCCTGAAGAACCATCAGAATGAGTGGATCCTTCAGTGGTGAGTAAGAACAACTCGAAACGACCATTGGAAGAACGGTGTAGCCGCTCCATGTCGTCGCGGATTTCCGCTTTCACCTCACTAAAAATTTAAGGAGCATCTACCGAGTCTTTACCATTATGACCGCAGAGTGGCGACGGTATGCTCGGATCACAACAAAGCCAACCGAAATCAATAATAACTATTTTTAAAAGCTTTAGCTTAATGTGAAAACTCTCGTCTATGTCACACAACTAGACATGACTATCATACAGAACTCGAAAATTATGTCGAAAACTCTTTTCCCTTCATAAACAAAGATTTTGGACATTAGAGATTGGCCAGTCATGTGTTAAAAATATACATAAGGAAAGTGATTACATCAAGGGCTAACGAAATCGTTCTCCATAAAGTGTGCAAACCAATTTACACTCAGTAGATGGATCATGTTAAATTAAATGTGACTACACTGTTTCCGCTGCATATTACCACTACTAAAAACATATTACTGAGTGCATACTCGAGAGAAGAAAACTTTCCGGAAATTAAGAGGTAAATCAAAAGCGTAGATATCAACTTCAATTACTGCGTATATTCATACCAAAGTGATCAAGATTTATGCTTGAAGAAAACCAAAAAAAAATTGGGAAAACATTTAAACAGTCGCAAGTTTCAGACGAAAAGACGAACGGATATAAACTAATCCCTGTTTTAGAATTTAACTAAGAGTATGAGCAATGAATGTGGGACGAGAAGCACTTGCTCTTGTAAGCGGAACTTGACTGAGAAAATAAAAAGAGTAACTCATTGCAAAACAAACACCGAAGTGGGTTTTCACAAATTCGAAAAATAAATGTGTGCATAGTATAAACTTAAAAAACTTACCATCCAGTATCCTGGTCCAGAGCTTTACAATAATATTTGAAATTCGAACGCATTAACACCCGTTTAACATCTCCTAATGTGATCAAGTCAGGAGGCACGTGGACTTCGGTAAGGTAAGGCGTTGGTTCATCATCAATGTGGTAGTACACCTTGAAGGATTTATATTAGAATAAAAACTTTATTAGAGAACAACAGTGAACCATTAAAAATGAATGAAAACACATCTAAAACATAGAGCTCGGAAATGGACTGAAGGACGCCAAAAATGCAGTTCCACGGAGATAATTCGAACTTTAACAAAGTCCTAGTAAACAATAGATTGGAACAAAAGTTTCGTCAGTTTTTATTCGACAACTTTATTTCTTAGTCAAATATAGCGAGTTATAACTTTGACAAAAGGTTTGTTCTATGAGCCCCTCCCTAACGTCCTTTGTACACAAATTGTACAGCTGTGAAGCGATGAAGTCGCGGACCGCCGTTTTTGTGTCGTCATGTTTCGCAAATTTTTCTCGCAGAATAACAGCTCCCAGAGCTCGAAAAGGTGGCAAACATACGGAAAAATTCCTAGTGAATGTGATGGGTGGTGAGTCATTTGTCACCAAAATCACAAAAATTCGAGGCAGGTCCTGGAAGCGGATTTCGGCCGATTTTTGCAGCGCAGAATATGAGCACTGAGGCATTTCGAGCGTTTTTTCTGGCGAAGTGCCTAAGATTTTTCGGGCAAAATAACTCCGAAATAGCAGCCCGGATTGCACCGCACAACAAGAATTTGAGAGAAAATAAAGAAAATGCTTGAAAAGGGGTTCGTCTGCGGTTCTGTAAAACGAGAGCCGTCAAGCCAGAGCTTCACAGTGAGATCGGTGCAGAACTCCAGTTCAAAAGCAAAGATGTTTCGAACCGAAATGCTCGTGATCTTGTAAGAAAACCACATGAAAAACGGAAAAGGTGTCATCAGTTTTGATCATTTTCTGCGTCTTATCTGCAATGAACACGCTTTAAACCTACAGCAAACTAGAGCAGGATTTGCTCTACAAACCTGTTTTACACTACATCCGAGGACAATTACATATTTTTGCGAAGAAACTGACAAAATTTTTGCAATATTTTGATTGGTTTACCTTTGTACTCGTCTGAGGAAATGGTTGATTTGCTATCGTACTGGGTGGTGCGTCAGAAACCATTGAAACTTCACTTTCACCCATTCCTGATAGGCCGCTCGTAGCTGAAAGCATGCCTTAAGTAGTGATGCTTCCTAGTCTCCAAAAAGTACCAGCTCAAATCGTATAAGATGCGCGTCCTTTTGATCACAAAACTTCTTCGATCAAACTTGAGCATAATATCAGTCACATGAAAACGCACCTCCATCACGTAGAGCATCAGCCATTGCTTCGCTATCAACCGTTTCGTCGAGGTTTACATCACGCACTTTCTCCGCAAGAACATCCGGTTCAACTCCAGATGAATCCAAGTCTTCCGACTGATTTAAGGAAGACATCCTGGAAATATTCGAGCTGCTACCATGTCTTTTTTGCCAATAGCGTGCCACTGAAGAGAAGACACGAAGAAGAAGTTCGAGAAATAGCTTCTATAAAGCACATGAAAAGCTTGGAAAGCCAGTAAAGGAATTGTTCCGTTTGACGGACTACAAGCGTTTTTAGTGAAATCGCGTTGGCCGACATGGATAGAGTTACTCTTGCCGAAGCGAAGAAAAGTATGTTTGCAGGATCAATAATGAGTCAGGTGCGATATCGGACGGATAGCATGTCGCAAAGCCAGTCAGCGGCAGCAGTTCGTTCGACGGAACACAAGCAAAAGTCCGATGGTTCAATATTAAAACAATAAATCGCTCAGTCCTTGAGAAACTGGCCAACCAGAGTAAATGAAGATCCAAAAGCAACTGTGAGTTCATTAAAGAGCACAAAGTTACTGAGCAAATGCGTAGTACCAGTAGTGCACAACGAGAACAAACTAGAGTAAGATGAAGGAAACATAAAAAGCAGGTGTCAGAGTGAACGGGACAGGTTAAATATGACCAGAACAAATAAACAAAATATGGAATACAAGTTGAATAATTCAAGAGAACAGAGAAAATAGAAGTGATAGGGATTAAAAGAGGACAAATATGAAGAAGAGATGTGTCAAAACGAAGGAATTTGCAACGAAAATTCACTTTGAGAAGGTTCGTAGGGGGTCCGGTCAAAAAATGATGGAACGGGTAAAAAAACTCATTCTGAATGCATGAAACTTTTGTTTGGAAAACGTCAGAAGATACGTCAACATATTTTGCGAAAATAATAACAACAAGAAGTAGAAAATGGTACAAGCACTAACTAACCATAAGACTATGACTAAAAGAAAAAAGAAAGAGAGAAACAGTGTCTGAGCACACCTGGAGATTAAAAAAAAACCTGCAGTACTTCCCAAATCACACACACAGGGTACTGCCAGTTAACGTTGTTTGTGTCACTGGTGATTTTTAACCCCACAACCTTCTTTAGTTGTTTCACAGTATTCGTGCTGCAACATCGTTTTTCGTAGCGTTGATAGAAGCAGTTGCTCTGCATTTTGCTGTTGATGCGCATGGTTCATCTTCTTCCAGATGGTAACGCCTTTCAGAAAATGGTTGGGTGAGTGGCTGACACCGCATACACTGTTTTCAGCACATCAACTCGCCGGCTTTTTCGACTGAGCCGCGATTCATCCTCTGGCATTCGCACACATCAGCATCATGTGAACGTGTTCGCTCAACAAATGTGCGCCATCCCTTTCTATTCTTAACTCTAAAGCCACATACCCTCACTCGAACTGAATGGTGATCAAGAAAATCTTGGTATTCAATAGAAATCTGAATATTTCTTATGTTCCTAACCTAGAACCCAGATACTAAGATGGTGGGGGGGGGGGGGGGGACTGAGATTAAGAAACACATGGAAAGCAAAGGCTGGAAAACCCAACAAGACGGTATCTCCTACAAGAAATGATTATTTTCCAGATCGCGCATGACACTAAAGGTGTTGTTTTACAGCCTAGGTTTTCAGCACCGTCGTAATTTAATACTCCTCATCCTCAAAGCACGACACTCTACGACACGTGCGTGACCCAGGGCCAAATCACGCCGAAACATGACTAATGGAAAAAAACTGAAGACATTGGCCCCACTTCTATGCTCACAAAACAATTTGTTTGAATCGGAAAGGAGAACAGTGAGCAATTTTTCTCAAAACAGAGAAGGGGTGAGACCCCGAATGACTAATCAAAGGTTGAAGGTGAGCTGTAACAGGGAAAGAAGGATAACAGTGAAAACAAAACAAATTGAATTTTAATAAAACTTTATTTCTGAATCTGATCATCGCGGAGGCCTTGATTCGACGACTCTCGAACTTATGAAATCATTGCAGAAGCGGATTTTTTCAAGGTCTTCAAAATTACCCTACACATCTTGAGAGCAAATTCCTCGGCTGCAGCTCCCTTTCAGCCAAACTCCATCATCGTTTGACAAGACAGTAGCAGAGCTGAAGAGTGGGTGGTGCAGAACTTCTCGAAACAGTTCATTGTGAAGGTAAGGTAGGGTGATCCATAAGCGCAGCAAAAAGTGATAATCGAAGGATTTTTTTACTAGGCTTTTTTTAAAGGATAGATCTGTGTAGAAACTAACCAAAAACAAACTGAAACACGTGAAACCCCTAGTTTAGTTACTTTTTGACCTAAAGTCAGAGCTCTATAGTCTTTGTGAGTTGAAGTCATAGCTCATTTTACGGATGACAGGATTTTACACTAGGTAAACCTGGACTGATGAACAGGTTTTCCACTATTTGAATTGATTGTCACTTTCCTATCATTTGTTTGGGAGTGGCAAACCTTTGATGAGACCTTCGGGAAGGCACCTTCAGGAAGACCGTCACAGTGTTAGAACTCTGCTCACCTTAAAGTATTTTATTACTCATAATTCAACCAGTTTTCCTTAGATGCTTCACTCATTACACCACTCTTCCATTTGATGCAATCAAATGCCAAAAAAAAAAACCAACAATCAGAGCGAAAAGCAATCCCTGTAACCCTACACCAGAAAACTGCAATTTTTCACAATTCTTTCGCAAGAACATGGCGAATGAATGAATGAGTGAATGAGTAAACGAAAAGCGATAGCCCAACTGATGCGATGCGACTAAATACAATACAAAATGCGCCGAATCAAAGTTTAGAGGAAGAGGAGGGGAAAATTGGAATGAGGATGAACAAAGATTGCTGAAAGATCACAATAAAACGCGATAGCATCTATACAAAGCCATACTTGTCAACTAATTCTGCTACAGAATGATGAGCCGTTCGTGGGTTTACTACATCAAGATTGTAGCCACTTCAAATGATCGTATACATATAATCCTTTTCCCCTTTAGTATGTTGGTAAAACCAACTCAAGAACTAACAAAATCACCAAACTAGCGAATCGCTTCAAAGCGATGTAACTCTACATTGCTCAGAAAAAAAGATGCTACACTGAAAGCTGCAACTTCCCCTCCCCATTAAATTGAAACAAACTGACAGACAAAGAGTTGAAGGGGTCTTCTGCGTGAGAAGTATAACGTAACTAAATGTATCTTCTGAATTTCGTAGTTCCTCAAGCGGAATAGGAATGCAGCGGGTTGGATCCCTTCCTATAAGAAATGGACCTCTTCCTGTAGAAGGTAACCCATACCATTCACAATCAGAAAAGTGAAAAACACTGGTGTCTCACGCTCCTTCGACTTTAGAATTGAAAACGTGAAAATGGAGTAGAGAACACTGAAAAAATAGGATAGGAAATAGTTTAGTGCTAAAAAAAAGTATGAGGGAATGTTCGTGCATTGTACCACGCCGCTGGAATCATTACCCTTCATGAGGGACACTCTCCACTCATGAGAACTTTGGCCCACAAAAATTTACATCCTGATAGTGTTTTTTATGGAGCAGCAATAAATGAAATAAGACAATTTCATGCAGCACAACACTCAATTGCAGTCTTTTTCGCATTTCCAATTACAAAGCGTTCTCACCATTTCTGAGATTTCTTAGGAAGAATTGTAGGTCAAAATTCTACTCATTTACAAATCCTGAGAGCCGGTCTCTTCACCTTGATTACAATTTCAACGCACCATCGAGAATTTATGGCAAAAAAGGCCACAAAAACTTTGCTAGAAATCCTGCCATCTCATCGGGTATACTTATGGTAAGTAAAAAGTGCACTTGCACAAAGTAAACAGTGAAAGCTTCTCGCGCCAAACATTAATCGATTGCGGGTATGAGAAGAATATTCAGACGGGTATGAACTTACTACTGGAACTATACAAGCTCAGAGCTTCAAAGAAGGCAAGTTTTGAAGGGAAATGATTCTAGTTGAGAACATCTAGTGATAGATTAGGCACAAATGATGGAAGAATTAAAATGCAAATGAGAAAATTGCAGAAAAAAATTACTGCGTTTTCCGAGCATATCAGAAGGGAAAAAAGGCAGTTCTTAGCAATCAAGTGGAAAACTCTTCATGAAAACGAGGTACGGTGGAAGAAACAACATAAGAACTTACATGAATTTCAGATTCGATGGAGAGGCTTGACATAGACTGAGAGGAAACCATTTCAAAAAAAAAGTGAAGGACCTTCAATGAGACATTTGAAATAACCGGCAACAATGATAGTTTATCTCCTTCCTATAATCCATGCAGAATATTCTAAGGACGCGATAAAACCAAAATAACTTTGATTATCACGACAACACTTCTCCAAACCAATAAATTTAAACTGAAAAAAAAATATTCTACTAATGACTAAGGAGTCGATTCCAAAAATAAAACGGTTGTAAAACAAAAAAGATCGCACAACGCCTCCTTTCTCCAGGATTGCAAGTCTCCCTTCTCTTTGAAAATTCTAATTTTGGACATTTTGGAATGGAATTTTCGAAATCAAATGTATTTCATGTTAAAAATGAGTAAAATACTCGAAGTAACAATAATAGAAACAATATAAAACTACTGCAGTGAACCAGGAGGCATGTGCTCGCATTTAAAACCGGCGAGAAAGCGAGGGTGGCACTTAGCAGGCTGACTCACGCATTAAAAAGGAAACGTCTCTGCAGTTCAAGGAGAATTAAGGCGAGAAGATCGATGGAGGCTGTGGATGGAATTCTTGAACAAGGAAACGACGAAGAAGCTTGGAGGAAGGAGCATAATTGGGAGTTAAGAGCAGGACGCAGCGCTGACGTCATCAGGTCGATGAGGGGCCGGCGAGTGACCAGCGCAGCGCGTCGATTTGACTCCGACGCACCGTCGCGGGCACGCCGTCGCCGCGATCGATCGATAGTGCAGAGGCACATGTCCCGCGCCCGGGTGCGGGTCGGAGCCGGCACCCGGGCCAGACACGAAGGTCCGCTCGAACCTCGCCGGCAACTGTTTTACGAGCCCCACCCTAGCGACCCTCGCCTTCAGTGTTGCGAGAGCTGCCATAGTTCGTTTCAAAAACGATGAGAGTTAAGATTTTGCGCATACGATTGCAGTTTTTGCACTAAAATGCAAGCACTCCGAATTCCACCTTATTCCACGTCAAGTACCACATTTCGTTCTCTTTTCTAATTTCTGCCTTGTGAAACAACTATGGTTTGATTACTTCCGAGGAGACCTGGTAGAAATTGTAATTCCTACTGCGGTAAAGACTCAGCCTACACCTTACATAGAGCGAGTGTCGGGCGCGTTGATTTTAAGGCGTGAAATCAAATAGTTAGTGTGTAATTGCGCCCACGACACACAAGCAGACGGCCGCGATTTACTGCCGCGCAGGATAATGCTGATAGGGCAGTTTATGCTAGATGCGTGGGGGTCGTACGCCTACCCAGATGTTTGAAAATGAGAAAGCCCTGAAGCTCTTCTTCTCTTTCCTACAGCACTCTATCGGTCTCTAATGTTGAACCATTCGAATTTTCTATTTATTCGAAATCGAGTGTTTGTGCTTTCGAATGTCGAGTATTCAGAATAAATT
>KN726533.1:0-19250 GCA_000816745.1 Ancylostoma duodenale
GCGAGCTCTTGGCATTTTAGAGAAGATATTCTCCTCAAACGCGTGACTGATGCTAAGGGTCGCTTCCCTTTTTGGCCATCCAGATTTGAATTCATAAAGCGAAACTTCAAGATTTTGCCGACTGCACATAGCATTAATTTTGTAACTAAAACACAGCAACGCTGCGATGTTCGATCAGAGCGAAATGTGGTATGGGTAGCAGAAATATCAGGCTACTAACACATATGAAAACCATTGCAGGATGTCGCAACACAAGGAGCAAAATGACATTGAACGGTGAAACACCGCCAGCTGCCCCGGAACTTTTGCACGCACCTAATAGATACGAGACAGTTATTCACGAGATATGGTGATGGTTGGTTCTGTACTAAGAGTATCCGGAGAACCTTAACTAGCGAAAATTTTCGTGCTTCTGTTACATTCAGTCGGCAGATATGACCACAATCACATTTGAGGACAATTATACAGATTTGAATGGAAAAAAAATTCGACAAAACTTTCTCACTAACCTAATACTATTGGATTGGTGCATAATTGATGCGACTTTTTTCGCTACTTTTTTTCACGTTGAAAATTAACCCGTTTCCAATAGTTTTTTTTCTTCATGGAATCGTCAATTCACAACTGGCTCTCTGGAGTCTTAATACCTCTTTTCTCATTTATTAAGAGTGCTATCGGAAATCGTGTCCACTTTAGCCATCATATGCTCTATCACTTCGGGAAAGCTTGGAAAGAAGCACCGTCATTTCGTGATTTCAGAGAGTCTTCTGGAGAAGGAAACATCAGCAACGCCAAGTTGGAAGACTATTTGTTTTCATGAGGTGCAAGATCCACATGTGAAGAAAGGAGAGACCGACCATCAAACTTCGAAAGAGGTTTGGGCAGTTGAAGAGAATGAAAGCATGAAAGCGAGAATTCCGGCCAAAGGGTTCAATTTTTTTTGGCTTCGGATCATTCAACCATCACTATCCCTCTCAAAAAGCCTCGAAAGACACGGAGTGGGAATTTGCACCGATCTGCAGCGAGACGAGCAGGCGCCATTTCCGAGGAATCTCTTCAATCGAACATCCTGCTTTTCCACGGCTGCCAAAAGTTCCTGATCGTCGGAATTTCGCACGCAGAGCTCTTCTTTCTTTATCTATGAGGATTGTACTACCTTATCTCAACTAATTAGACATTTTCCGACTTGGGTTTGTTGATTGTTCTCCAGCCAAAATTTCATTGAAATGGTGCTACATTCCAATCTTTACCAGATTGGCAGAGCAGGGGATGGCGAACGTGGATACAATTTTCGGCAGCATCTTCACTGAAATAAAGAAGAGGATTATTGTCACGAAGAAACCATCGGAGATGCTTCAATTTTTGACGAGAAAAAACGAGAGAAAAAAGCCACATAACTTATGCACCAACGTAATAATTGATCAGTAACGACCAAATGTAGCATTACCTTCCCTACACCATTCGTATGGATGTATGAAATCTATAGAATGCATGAATATGAGTTAGAAAACAATTCCCTGACGGTGTCGAAGTCGTCTCCGGTGAGTTGCCGGTCAGTTGCTGATGCAATCGCTCCGCCGATCTCATTGAAAACAGGTTCTCCCCGCTACGCAAAGCGGAGCCCTTTGCACGACGCCGTCTCCTCGACCTTGGAACGCAATTCCTATTTTTTAATGCCTTTTAGGAGAATTGCTAATGAATCTTCACTGTTATGTTAGTGAGCTCTTCGGTAGAGCCGAGCATAGGTTGGTTAGGAGAACCTCACTTTTAAGCTTCTTGGGGAGTTACCTGCTCTTTCAGCGTGATTGGTCATGATTGTCGCAAGAATCTTTCTCCAGTTTATTCCCGAATACTTCTCAGTAGGCCTCTTGATCACTCTGCAAGCTTGATGAACTTGCTGACCGCCTCGTAGCTCTCGTGTTGCCGAAATAGTCTTGATTTCTTTCTTGTCGTTACTTAACTACTGTTCTTCGTCGATCCACAACAGATTCTCTGGAGTCTGTTGTGAATCGACGAAGATCGATCGGAATCAACAGACTGAACAACATCTGTTTTTATAAAAGAGGGCACGTTCCCAGTGAGTAGCACAGCTTTCCTGTAGTAAACTTGAAGAAATATGCAAACATAGGCGAATACCCTGACAATGAGTCTCACCCAACCTTCACTTTTTGATCGACCCTGGGAGGAACCATCACTTTGATGCGGCTGCAGAAGTGTTGAGAAAGCACGGTTAATTAGTGAAGATAGCACTACTGAAAGATGTTGGGAGTGTCGAGCAGAAACGAAAGCATGAATGAGAATCTACGCAAGGAAAAAATGAACTTTTTTTTTAAATTTCAAGACCTACTTTCAGTAAAATGCGGAGCCCCACAGCAGAAATCTAATGTGTGCACGACTGAACACAATTTATTGACTTTTAATAAAAGTATATTCTTTGTAGAGATTGCGTGACAAGCTCAGAATTGGGTGCCATGTTTCTGAAAAATTTCAGGCGCACAAGTAGGGTGCGCGCCACGCTCCGTCACGGGCGCAATATTGGAGCTTTCTCAAATGAAAGGTCTCTATGAAATAGAGGAAGATTTGCTCTTTCAAAAAATGTGCAACATTCCCCGATTGCTCCCGAAACAAGGCAAAAATTTTTTTCCAAAGTTGGACAATTTTCGAATCTAGAGCGAGTTTTTCAGGATTCATTGGAGTCCTTTTCCGGATGCGAGGTTGCCAGCGTGTTCAGCTCACGGTTCTGCGTCGATTGGTACCTGGATGCGGGATGGATCTTCGCTTGGAAGCTCGGAATGCTCGGAATGCCGACTGGTGAGAATGCTATAACGGGCATTCTCATCGGCTAGACGAGGAAGTACAGGAATGGAAGAGACGCAGACAAGGGCAAATTTTTCTCGGCTCGATTCTAATTTTCCAGTGGTTCTTTTGTTCCTCTGTCATGGATAAGCGTGATTCATAAGCTCCAGCATACAAATATACCCCCCCCCCCCTCCCGTCGACGCCTAGCGCCGAGTGACCTACCTACGATTTTTCTCACCAACCTTCACTTTTACGGACCCGTTCTCACAACTATTCCACCTATGTATGCAAATAGCATTTCTGTGACAACGTTTGCGAAATAATAGCGAGTAAGAGAACATCGATTTTTTGGGATCGTGTCGAGGCAACTTCTCTATTTGCCCATTTACGAACATCAATCCACAAACAAGTTTGTCGGCATTTTTTTCAAGGACTTGAAGGCAAACGAACAATTTCCGCTGTGTCTCCTTTTCTGTGTCCTTCTCCCGCTTCCTTCTCTTTTGGGAGGAGGGGAAGGGAGGCCCTTTTCCCGCATTTTTTTGTTGCGAAAATTGGTCGCGGCTAAAGAATCGTTTTCTGAGTTCCAATCTGAAGAGGAAGTGGGAAGGCGAGCCAGCAAAGTGAGGGATCATTTCTGTCGTTTTTTATGCGTATACGAAAGAAAAAGGAAAAAGTGCAGGTGCTTGTCTACCGTTTTATGTCTACATTTGGAACAGTTCTCAACACAGAAAAAAATTCAAACACATTTTCTCATCTTTCTTGATGCACTACATAAATTCCAACTGATTTCCCTTTTTTTACAGCACACATATTTTCGTTTTCACCACGGAGCAAACGTCTGCAGCAGCACGGACAAGGCGGAGGCCGCCGCGCAGCCGCCGCGCAGCCGCCGTGCAACACCGCCGCGATGCTGCTGCGGGCGGTGTGGCCGGCATTTTGCCAGCCTTGCCAACCGGCTGATTTATCGAATACTTCAATGGCGCCGGATTCCTCAAGTTTTTTTTTTTCACAGCGATAGTCATCACCTCGTCTACGAAACAGACGCTCCACAACATTATGAATAAGCGTCCTCCCTAGCGATGGTGATCAGCTCGTCTACCACTCCTTTCTTCCCCCTAGACCCCGCTCCCGCCCAAACCCATTCTGGAAGAGAAAAAAATGACCATATTTTGGAAGCAAATCATCCAAGCGCGCGGTCGCCTCTCCCTCACTCGCCCCGATGAAAAAACAATAGTGCTTCTTCTCTTGACGCCCAGGAAAAATAAAATGAGGGAAGGACCGAAGCGACTAGGAGGAGAAACCTCCTAGTCAGTTACCTCAGGGAATTCTTAAGTGGGTGTAAACCCTGACCAGGTGGGTGCTCGCGTCTCACCAATCTAATTGCCCCCTATTTTCGTTTGAGCACATTTGTGAAATGAAACGCGCTTTCCCGTTAGACAATAAAATGGCCAACGAAAAAAAAAACAAACAAAAAATGTCTCAGAACGGAGACCTCCCAATTCCTTTTCTTCTTGCACATTCGGTCGACCCAACCGCAGCGACCAAAGAAGAGAACAGGAGACTGGAAAAATGCGCAGCTCATACGTCTTGCCATAATGCTAGAGAACATCGAGGAGCTGGAGAAATTTGCGACTTTGTACCGCTTCTCGGATCTGATCGAAGATGTCCGAATGACTGGCCACTTTCTATAAATTTGTAAGTTTTAAGTTTGTAAAAAAAATTTATTCACTTTCAGCATAAATTAACTCCAGGTAAAAAACTGTGGCCAGTCATTCGGAAGACGTCGCAGGCGCACGAACGATTGGAACGCCTACAGCGCCGAGAAGTACTACGAGAATGTATCATTGCAGATCTGGGAGCCAAAAACTCTCAAAAACGCGAAACGACGCAACAGTCCGCACCTACAGAAGTCGAACAGAGAAACACTCTTTAGCTTCCAACCCCACATATTATGGCTGAGGTAAAGGGGGAAGAGGTCACGAAATCACAAGCGTAGCTGCACCAAGTGTACCAGGAGTGCAAAATGCTCGGTAATCGTGTAGATAAATTTGCTGGCACGGAAGAGAAAAGTCTGAGGAGTTTCTAGATGAATACACAGATTTGGTGCATCAGTTTGCTATCCCTGACTGCGTCGCTAAAAGTCTTCTTAAACTATACTTGACATGCGGAGCTAAGCTAAAATATCAGCAAAATCCTGATCGTGTCGACGATGTCGTGGAAAGATCTAGTAACTGAACTAGCGACACCTCTCAGAGGCCAGGCCCTTCTGAGTAATCTAACTGATGAGTTGCATAATATGACGCATGGGAAAGACTCAGTAGGAGAATTCGCCAAAGAGATTTACGAGACCAAAATCGCATTCCAGGGTCAAGGAGACCACATCGTATTCCGCATGGCCACAGATTCCTTCATCAAAGGGCTCAACCCCGAGGTAAGAAAGCCAACACGCAGCCTGCCCAATACGGCCGATTTCAAAGTTATCGTTTTCCCCACAGAAAAAGAGCTTCGAATCCTAGAGCAAGAAAGGAGAGAGGACAGAGATACAATTCAGGTAATTAACGCGCTCATATCGGACGAGAAAATAAATCAACTGGAACTAAACTAGATGAAGGTGACATCCCAGCGTAGACCACCACGTCGAGTCTCGCACGACATGGAAGCCGGCTCCGACAAAAAAAAATGGAAACCGCGGACACCGATGAACTTTAACACAGTGCAAAGGACATTCGACCCACCGCGATGAACAACCTTCTCCGGCAGACTACTTCAATTCTGGCCTCGAGGACGTCTATTCTGGAACAACCGAGGAAGAGGCCGCTTCATGCCGCAATACAGACCGGCATACAACCACATGATGATGCCATACCGATGGAATAATAGCCACTATCCGTCTGTCAACAAAGCACAATTCCAGCCAGGACCAAGTAACGCTACAATGAACAATGTACTTTCAGGAGCGCATCTCGTTTGCCTAGCAGCATTGATCTGCATCTCACTCCTACCAACTATGGAAGCTCAATACCAAATCTGCCAAAACTCAAAAAATGCCAAAACTAAAAAACCATTTCCTTCATTATATCTTTTCATCCTCTTCTTCTTTGTATCCTTTGCTCTTTTTTTTCAAATTTCATATTGTAGAGATGTGTGACAAGCGCGAGATCGCAGCTGAGCCAAGCCCACACAGCCACTCGAGCCCAACCATCGATCCAAGCCCACCAACCGATCCGAGCCCACGTACCGATCTGAGCCCGCCTGCCCCAAGATCATCCGCCGAGCCAAGCCCATACGACGAACCGAGAAGAAGACACTCGGCTACTCGCCCCGCAAGACCGTATCCATGACTGAACTTCTACGATTGCATACCACGGACGACGTCCGATGGGAGAGAGACGAAAAGGAAGACAGAATTGATCAGAAAGCCAAATATGTATTATTGCCCCTGGACAGATTATGGTGTTATTGCATTCGTGTATGAAGAAGTATCGGACCTCGACAAACAGGGATGTTCCGGGTAGGAACAAAATAAAAGGGCGCGGATGTCGAGGAAGGACGAGAAATCATTGGAAGATTTATTGGAAGCGGCGCAAAAGAGGGCCAAAGAACTACTAGATCAGCGGTATGGTGCTGACCATGTGCATCCGGACCTCTTCAAGAAGTAGTGGAACCGGAGGGCAAAATACTGAGACTGCGGAACCAGTATTAATCCAAGAAGCCGTTCCAGTAGCCCTGCGGGTGTTTGAAAGGGGTCCGGGTTTTGCTAGGCATGTAGTGGTTCGGCTAGTCTTCGTAGCACCCTTTCGGACCTTCGAGTCTCCGAACCCTTCCTTTTCCACTGTATCTGGCCCCGTAGGTTCTCTCCACTTGCTTCCATTTTCGCTGTATCTTATTCTGTATGCTCATATGTGTGTGTTATTAGAATGATAAAAAGTTAACCGGTGACCGAGTGGACACAGTGGTACATCATCGGGAACTGGAACCGGTGACAGATAAACAATGACGGCAGCTAACACCGTAGCCAATACTTGGCTAGGTGTGACCAAAATTGCCGCGGAGAAAAAGTGAGGTGGCCAAACACCACAGATGGGATAAAAATGAACATCGGAGTTTTTGTCCGTTAAGGTCCCCACTGATTCTCTCTCGAACTGGCACATTATTCTTTGGACTGGAGTAGGGCAACCCTTACAAAGCCCCGGAAACGTCTACTGTAAAAACTACCCGGCACGACGTCACTACAACAACATTTGCGTACGACACTTCTTAAGCGTACAACGCCTATACACACTCAGTGCAGCCGGACCTACATGGGCTGCTAGAGTCTTGTTAGGTAGGACAGACATCGCAGCCGTTGGCAGCGCCGAAGACCTACTTATAACGAAATGTCGCTAGGTCACTCCAACTCAGACCTATACAAATCACACTATCAATGAAACTTGCTACCGTCCAAAAGCAACATGCCGGTCACACTCCGTACGCATAGGCTTTAATCCGAGAACAAGCACCGTAGAAAATAAGCGTTAATAAATGACCTATCTTGTGAAAGCAAAAGGAGCAAAAAGAGGGGAAGCTCCAACAAATGAGCCTTCGGATAAAACCGCAGGATAGAAGAACTAGTAAGAAGATAGGCAAACAACCCAAGAACCTATAGCAAAACCTTGATACGTATGGTTCCACTGGGGACCACATAAAAGCTCGGCCGCGTGGAATGAGCAAGGAGGAGCCGACACTGACCGTTACTTTCTTCCATCGTCCACTTGTTCCTGTTTTTTTTTGTTCCTCCGGTTGGACGCCGGTGGCTAGGCCGATAGGCCCGGCCTCGCCGGTGTTCTCCCGGGCTTTCCTCTCAACATCTATCATCTTCGTTTGAAAATTTGACTTGGAAAATCTTTCGGACATACTTGATGGTTGGTAAATGGTTATGTCACTGTTTTTGTCAATACAGAAGTAAGGAGTCTCCGAGGAGCTTTAGCCAGGTCCCTCCTTAATAATCTGATAAAACCGAGTCCACAAGAAAATATCCAACAACCGAGAATGCCCATCTTCTCCAACGTTGAGGCTGGGCAGTAAAAGCTCACGACTAAATTCCACCGGAACTGAGGCCCGAGCCTCACACTACGCGCTTATACCAGTAGTCGTCAAAACCACTTTATGGTTCGCCATACCAGGCACATAGGACCTGACTCAACTATCAATCACTGTGCTATGTCCACACCTATCCGTCACACCACGAACGATGACGCAAAGGCTGCTTCCTCCAAATACTGTCCTGAACGAACACGCACGGCCATTCCTCTTCGACGCACCTCCCCTATTCTACAAAATACTCGACTACTTCGCTCCAGCAACAAGTGTGCACATTGAAGCGATTCAGCAAGAACAAGCGGAATCGGCATTGAGCCTACAAAAACGTGCAACAGTGAAAAAACTGATGTCGCAGATCCGTAACACCTCTGCACTCGGACACTCATTGTGATCAGTCTACGTCTCAACCAGGCAGAAACTAGCGTATGGAGTGGACGAGATTTAATGATCCTTGATCTACCTCGTCTTATGGATAGTCATACCAGTCGTCATTCTCCTGCTCTGCATTGGAATCTGCGTAGTATACGTGGAACTCTACTTCGTCAGCCGCGCCTCATCCACTGCAGCGTCAGCAATGTACACCATCACACAGAACTTTGCACCGAAACGAACAAGGAACAATATATTGGGTTGTTCAGAAAGTAATTGGGATTTTTTGGGCGTTGCAAAAAAAAAAACTTTTATTTTTTGTAATGAAAGAACATTAAGCAATGATATACTTTCTATTTTGTTCGATTACCTTTTGCCATTTTTCTGGTAATTTCATAATTCCTCTCTAATAGAACTTCTGGCCTTTTTCATCAAAAACCTAAGCTGCATAAGGTTTGATATCCTCATCTTCGGTGAAGATTTTCCCATTCAAGTAGTTCTGCAACGATCGAAATAAGTAGTACTCAAATAGCGCAAGATCAGGGCTATATGGTGGATGCAACATCAACTCCCAACTAAGCACCAGTTATTTTTGCTAAGTCGTCAAAGATGTATGCGGCATAACATTGTCTTATTCAAACACAACTCCTTCGGGGCTACGAGGGTGAGATATACATATTTTGAGGTGCTTCCAACCGAAATGTCAAATCGGATCTCTACTTTCGACAACTGGTAAAACTGCATGAATCAATCCTTAAAAACCGACCAGAATTGGCGATTTGTAAAGGAGTGGTCTTCCACCAAGGCTATGCCGGATCGCATACATCTTTAGCGTCTCGGCGTCTAAGCAATGACGTCGTCGTCATTGCTTCCTAGCGTCTAAGCAATGACGTCGTCGTCATTGCTTAATGTTCTTTCATTATGAGAAAATAAAAGTTTTTTTGCAACGCCCAAAAATCCCAATTACTTTCCGAACAACCCAATACAATGATTCGTCAACATGCTGCTCACGGGCATACAACCAGACAGAGAATAATAACTTTTTGTGCCACGCATCTATTCTCTCCTCACGAGGACTTCATGACTACCGTATCTCAAGGTCAAAATCTCGGAGACAACACCGTAACAGCACTTTTGAATAGTGGAGCAACAATATCATATGTGAGAATGTCTACACTAGCTACACTAGGAAACCACATCCCAATCAACACTCAGAAGTTAACTGCAACAACGGCGAACGGCACAAAAATACACCTACCGGGCTCGACTCGATTGCCGATACAACTAGGGACACCTATCATCCTACGTCAGTTTCATATCGCACCAGATTATGAATGTCCAGCACCATTACGATTATGAATGTCCAGCACCATTACTGCTCGACTGAGACTTCCTCCGTGCCCTCAACGAAGATGGACTTGCACTGTCAATGCACAGTCAAACACTAACGATCAGATCTGACCTCGTCCAGATTCATCACCTCACCCTGGTACCAACAAAGATACCATCCTTGCGAGACGTACCAACAGCATGGTACCAGCCACGATCGATGGCAACCGATGTGCAAAGCGTTTCTTATTGAAAAAACCTCCAACCAATGGACGACATCTTCATAGTAGGAATATCTCTAGTCTACTCGACAAGGGATGGAAGCTGCTTCATCAACACACTTAATCCCTCGAGCAGGGAAGTGCACCTTTCCAGAAGACTCAGGATAGTCGTCCCCCACTCTGCATGTGCTTCAGAGATCCAAATCCACGCTCTGGATATTTCACATCTACCATTCCAACCAACTGTGCATTATTCTGTCTTTTCTACTGATACCTACCACGAACATCTGCCTATTATTCCACCTTACATTATTCTGTCTATTCTACTGATACCTACCACGAACACCTGCCTATTATTCCACCTATCTCCTGCCCACACGACTCTGTTTATTCTGCCAATCTTTAGCACGAATTTCTGCCTATTCCTTCACCTTCTCACCTGCTTACACGAGTGCGCTACTGAATTCCCTGAAGCAATGACCACCATGCGCAACGCCTAAGTGCCACCGGAAGCCAACTGGGAAAACCGCCTAACATCCTTCCCAGCCTCTCTATACGACTACGATATTGCAGACAACATCGACCTATCGCGAGCAGCACTGAGTAACGAACAGAAGGATCGATTACTCGATATCATCAGACTGCACGCAAAAGCATCAGACATTGAATCGACCTCGTTGAAAAGGCTCAGATACAAGCGAGGAAGATATATCGTTTCCCCTTGAGAAGTGACAGGAGGTCGGAAAGCAGATAACTCAGATGCTCAAGGACGGGATGATTCGTGAATCGTCGTCACCATTCTGGGCACCGATAGTCCTAGTGAAGAAACGCGAAGCGAATACATAGCAATTTACAATCGATTTCCGAGGACTCAACGCCATCTGCAACCCACAGCAGTCGATTCTCCCCAACATCCAAGACATAGTCAACCCCTGAGCCAACCAGTGCCTGTACTCGTCCATCGACTTCCAGCAAGGATTTCATCAGATTTCACTAGAAGAAGAACACTGAGAGAGAACAGCCTTCACGTGCTTCCTCGGAGCATTCGAATATATCCGAATGCCGATGGGACTCGAAGGAGCACCAGCTACATTCCGAAGAACCATGGACGACTCCAAAAAATATCCACGCGCAAGAGTCTTTATAAACATTGACGACCTCTTCATTGCATCGGAAACCGCAGAGGAACAAGTTCGCGTCATCGATGAAGTCGCAAGGATCAAAGTCATGGGAGTGAAGCTGAAGGCGAAGAAGTGCGAATTCGCAAAAGGAGATAGAGAAGACAGAAAAGATCAACTTCCTGGGATTCGTACTCACAAGAGAAATGCAAGAGGCCAGGCCTGCAGACCGGAATGAAACCTATCTGACTTGAATCGCTGTTTGACGAGGTACTGCAGCATATAATTCATTCCTGCCCTGGGTTCCAAAAAAGGGATATCCCACTACAATGATATAGGTATTGCGATGTCTCTCAGCGACTGGCTGACCAAGTGGGGAAGATACCGGACTGTTAGGCAGAGGGTCGGGTGTTTGATCGCCGTCATGAGCATCCGTTTTGCATTTTTGCTTTTCATCCTTTTGTTGTTGAAATTAAATTCAAAAGGTTAGAACATAATACCTATGCTAAGTTGGATTCTGATTCGCTATTTATATGGCACTGTAGTATGATATCCCTTTTTTGGAACTCATGGAAGAAATGAAATATATGCTGTGACACTCTTCCAACAGGGATTCGAGCCAGATAGACTTCATTCCCATCAGCGAGCCTAGCCTCTTGCACCTCCCTTGTCAAACGAAACAAAACTGTTAACAAAACTGTTATCAACAAACAAAACTGTTAACAAAACTGTTATCAACCTAGCGTCCTAGGAGTAGGAAGCTTCTAAGACCGGTAGTGTTCATCAGCGTAAATTATGGTAAAGCTTTACCAGTTGGTAACGGACTCTCGCATATGCTTCATATGCAAGCAAATTGGAGAAAAGGCAACGAAAGAAAGAGAGGAGGGGAGAGAGAGCCCAACAAGTCCATGACACTTCTACAGTACTTGTCAAAAAGATGGACGGATTGCGCGTGCGGTTGCATATTGTCGCGGCAGCAGAATCACGGCGAGACCTACACGACCCTCTCACTTGGTGCACGCATGCTCTCTCCACATCCATGGCTCTGGTCTGCCGTCTATCTTTTCGAAAAGGACTGTACATAGGATGATTCTAGCATTCAGTAGGAGCCTTAATATGGATAAATATTTGTCCCTGCTTTTCGGATTGCAAAACATCGCTTAACAATTTATCGGAAATCGGCAGTTTATACAACAAAGTCGCCGTTTTGATCCCTTGTGTTTCCTTGTTCGTCATTCCACACAATTGGCTGTTTCCGCGGTTTCCCTTTCTCTGTCAAGTGGCTGAATGCCAACCTGATACGACTCATCTCTTCCATCGACTGAAAATATAACACAGAATCCTCATGATATCGGCAAGTACTTCGAAATAATCTCACGAGTCGGTGGAAAAGACAACGAGTAGGATCCTCATCGTCTGCGTATGGACAGTTTTGCGTACCGTCACACATTTGGCTTGCCCGTACACAGAAAACTGATTCGTGTGCGAATTGTCGAGAGCATGCCGTAAATTCTGCACCGAGCCTTCTACACTGATCTGGAAGCATTTCTTTATGTGAGCCACATTTTTTTTTTGTTTCGCCAGCTACTTTAATCATGATTTCATTTAGTTCACAAAAATGGCCTTGCGTTTCTTTAAACCAACTTGGATTTTGTCACCAAACGAACATTGCCACACACTTCGAATATGTACGTATGTTTTTGCAAAAGTGATTATAGAGATTAATCACATATCCGTGAAACTGACGTTGAGGCCATTTAACACTCTGTACGAGCTGTATCGGTGAATGCAGCCTCTGTGTACCTTCCTTCCTTCCAGTTTCACTTAGGGATACCCGCTGTGTAGCTTCTTCTGCAGAGCTCTGGAAATTTGCAATATTCGTCGTACTACAGACGTGAGGGCTGACTGACCGCTGATGACTTCGGCTGCATTTCCTTTGCTGTCGACCACTGATGACTTTTCCTTCCACAAATCAAGACGGTGAGAATAAAGAAAAACGAAGGTATCATTCTGAAAAAACAGCATATTCGAACGCTGTCTGGAATCTTGTTCAGGCTATCTTCGGGAACATTGAGAGAAGACAATCACCGAAATGAGCAATCGGTCGTTGGAGCATTGATGGGATGCTGCAGTTCGAATAAATTCTATAGCAAAATTTTGTTCAACGCTTCATCTTTTTCTATGGCTTCCACTCAGCAGATATCAATGGTCTCTGTCGCATTGGAGATACTTTATTTTTTCGTTGTCGTGCTTCCCATCTTTGCATCAGCTTTTATGAAATCTGCTAATAAAGGATCGGCATAGCAAACAGAACAAAAGTGAATCGCTTTCCAAGCTAGGAGAACGGGAAGCGTATTTTTTCACTTCAAAGACTGAACCGCCTGTAAGAGAGACTTTTTTGCTGCTGATGAGATAAGGGTGTCCTCGGTATTCAAATGTTCTGCTTTCATACACATCTCTCACCTAGATGGCACTAGAGATGCACTACTAGAGGCACCTGTCAGCATAAGGGAAGGGGAAAAATGGTGGGCACAAGAGCAGACTTCAAGACTGACCCAGGGTAACGTGCCTCATCTCACTCCAATAAATGCGCGCTAGGAACGGAGCCCGAACAGCGTAGTATGTCAAGTGGAAACCCTAGCAGCATCTCCTTCCAGTTGCTGCCATCCTTCCCTCAGTTGCTACTCAAGCTTTCGCCCTTCTAGCAGCAATTGCTGAAGGATGGCAACAATTGAGAGGGCAATGGCATCAGCTGGGAGAAGGTGCTGCTAGGGTTTCCACTCGACGTATTACGCTGTTCGGGGCTCGTTCCTTGCACTTCTATAATATTATGGCAGGTGACTGAAACAAAAAAAGTGGAAATCCTCATACACTGTCCCAAGGTCGGCATATAGGCCATCGATGCCTTTTCTGTTCCCTCTCCTGTTCTAATTAGTTTTCGGCCCAGTTTGCTCATACTACAGTTCGAGCTACATATGTTTCAATTTCTTGCTGGCGCACCTGCGAGTGCATAAGTAAATAAATAAATAAATAAATAAGCAAAGAAATAAATAAATAAATGAAGAGGAGGTTAGATAACCGTGGTAATTCGTAGAAGGAAAACAAGGATACATTCTGCGAGAAAACGGTGATGCTCTGTTTTTTTTTTTTTAATGTTCTTCTCCTATTACACGTACATCCACAAAACAAACGCTCAATAATTCCTAGATCTCTCTTTGAATCAGTATTTTCTGCTGATTATATTGTTCGTTTCAACGTTGGTGCGACAACGTAGAGAAGAAGTATGATTTGCGCTGAAGCAAATCGTTTTCGTCTCCAAGCGATACTCTTCTATATTCGAAGAAAAAAAAAACAATACTCATCAGCACAAACCGTACGTCTGCTCTCCGCAGCTTATCACCGCAATATCTACCGCTAAGTAATGTATTCGAATAGTAATTCCAATTATTACAGTCAAATGCTGTTGCGTCGCCAGCTTAGGTCCTTGTTGAGAAAGTCGAGGCATTGTGGAACTGTTGATGGTGTGAATGGATCTGCGGCCAATGATATAATATAATTTTTATAATTTCGTAATATTTTTTTTGTTTCAGTCACCTGCCATAATATTATAGAAGTGCATAGTCACGTCGATTTGGACGGATTTCATTTCCACATGTTTTTTCGAAAAAAAAATCCAGAGCAAAATGTTCGATATTGTATTTGGGTGAGATTTTACAAAACCATTCTGGCAAACTTGTGATTTGCAGTGGCTTAGCAAGGTTCTTTGAATACATGTAAAAGTAACTGCGACCAGTGCCAGTGAAATAACGAATGTGTGCTCTGTTCAGCTAACTTTGCCTATACAGCTTTTTCCGAGAACACGCGAAAACGTAACGTCCAACACATGAATTCCGAAGGTAGGATGAAAATGCGCTGGGATAAAGACATCTTCTCCGAGCATGTAGCGGGTGCAGAAAATCTTACACTGGATTTTCAAATACATATTAAGTATTCCCTACCCATACCAAATCAGTGTAACACTTACCTCAGGACGAAATCATGCAAAAAGATGTTAGATTTTACTTCTGAGTAGAGCATTGATCAGCGTCAGCAGTGGCGGGAAAAATAAACACTGATTTTGAGGTAAAGAGCTTGATGACTAGGCACATCGTTGAGATGGAGTGAGATGCGCAGTGGTGGAGCAGACTCAGGAGAAATTTATTGTTATTCGTGAGTAATCCAACTACACTACATGCATATTTTGCACGATGTCAACAACTGATGTAGAAAATAAAAGTGGAATTCAAGCCAGAAAAAGGAAATTGCATGCCAGAGAGAAGAGAAAAACCCGAAAGTTATAGGCACAAAATGAAACATCGATAGAGCTGCTTGACAGCTGAAACCATAAATTTGCGTATAAGCAATTTGGTATTATCACCCTACATCGTCCACATCTAAAGTCTGTAAGAAATCAAGAGGCTCTAACCCTCGTCTAGGCATTGAGGCGTGCTGGAGACAAAAAAGAGTGGAAGGGAATTTATTCAGCAGAGTAGCGATTCAGTTAGCGAACGGATGTTGCCACAAACTAAGATGGGAGCGACCAGGTCTATGAACTCTTAGATGAAAGCTTATTCTGCAGAAACTAATCATAGCCCTCGTTCACTAAATTGTTAAGCACAATCGATTTGAAATCTTTAGAAAATGCGGAAATCAAAAAAAAAAAACCAGAGTCGCAGAAATTAGACGTTATCAATAACTCGTTATTTTGTATCATCGTGAGGAGAAATAGGACGCTTCCAGGCTACTGTGATTGGCGTATTCAATCAATGGGCCAATCACGGTGGTCTGGTAACGCCCCATTTCCCCTCACAATGATACACATCCGGGAATCGCAGATTAATAATGCCTAGTGTTTTTACGGCCTGATTCTGAGCACAAAATTGAAAAACTGATTGAGGCATGTAATGTGAGATGTTATTCTCTATCAGAGGAAGACACTGTAGAGAACATGTTAGAGTTTTTTTTTTGGATTTTTTACCAGAAAGCAAAGGCATCTAGGAGCATCGATGTGATTCCTCCTTCTTGAACTGACGTCCATATGTGTCATGTATGAGGAACAGCAAGAGTATGTCTCTTCCGGAGCAATCTCGCGCAACCAGATTCTGGCAGGAATTTTGCGGTAGCTGGAGATTATCATCGCCAGAATTTCCCCAGTCACGGTTTCGGACAGCTAAGATACAGCAGCATCGGTTGGCCAATCGTTTCGGGTGTGCGAGGTAGTCTTGTTTGGTCCCCTCGTCTCCTGAAGGCACGATAATCTCGACGTACACGTCGTGTATCGTCACAACGAATTCCCGTTCTACCAGTGTTACTGGAAGGAAGTATAGCAAAGCCACATGGCACAAACTGATTTGAAGTGACTGTGGAAA
Organism: Ancylostoma duodenale; assembly: GCA_000816745.1. Taxonomy (NCBI): domain Eukaryota; kingdom Metazoa; phylum Nematoda; class Chromadorea; order Rhabditida; family Ancylostomatidae; genus Ancylostoma; species Ancylostoma duodenale. The sequence goes on from KN726533.1 coordinate 16,324, forward strand.
CGAGCTTTACAATCTGAAGGATTTCACGCTTTCATCTCTGAGAATAAGGAACTTTATATGGGATAGTAAAACACATGCGTGATCAGAGCTCTGTGAACAACGTTGCTCTTCTTACAAACCTAGTGTTCCCTGGTTAAACTGTTCTGAAGCGACCAATTCATGGGAACGAAGCTCTCCACTTACTCCATTAAAGCCGACAGAATTCAAGAAAACAGTCTATCCTGTAAACCTAGAGCTTAGTTTCGCTGTGTACTCTACCACCGACATCCAGCCGGCCATATCGCAGCCCCAGTGACTGCCATCAACCTGTGCCGTGGACTTAACGAAGTGCCAACATATGTCCTGAATACGAATAAACTATTAAATCAGGAGTTAACGACTTCGTGTATAGTCCCGAAAAGTCATGTGCTAGTCATACTTTCCACACACACGCAATCACAAGACAGCACTTTAATTTCGGGAGACAAACGGATTCAATGGGAATTCAAGTTATTCAGTAACTTCTTCACCTCACCTCTCAGGTTGATAAGAAGAATTTATAACCATGTCTCCTCTGCGATATCTTATCACCAGAGGTTTTTGAAACTAAAGGAGGTGTTGGCGAATCCCATTGATTGCCTAGTTCTCACGATCAACTGACGTTGAGTCGCCAGCTCAGCTGCTTATTGACAAAGTAAACGATAAGCTCAGCCGGGGTCAAGTGTCGGTGGGGCACTGTGACTCTCCTGAGCGGATTCGCCACCTTTTTGTCGCCTTTGATGTGTTTCGTCTCCTACGTGAGAAGCCTATGTTGAACGCTCTTTGTATTGCTTCAAGTGCTTCACCTCTGCAAGTATTTGAACTCGAATCCTCAAGAACACCACTTTTTCTTTGATGAAACTGTTCCATTTGTTAGATTTTCATGCCGAGACTTTCGTTTCATAGAAGGCCTGTGGTAATCTCACAGAGATATTCAGAACCGTCTAAAATCTCTTTGTGCGCCATTTCTAACGCAACACAAAATGTGCACCCAAAGATAAAGGACTTAAAGGCAGAGTGTCACCTCTTTTCGTGAGTAGCAGATATCAACAGACTCTAGTCTTCCTCGTCACGCTCAGTCCAATGATCCACGACAAAACTCATAAAAGTGACGAAGACTCGTTTTCGGAGGGTTCGAAAGTGCAGTTCATGGACCACTTTGGCGGAGCGGTCCACGTGAGTGCTGCCTCTCCGCCACGTCTGCAGCGTTAGCTAACACATCTTGACGTGTCGTATCAATAAGATCAACGGCTTCACGCGTCCACTCGCCTCGACAAACTGTTCCAAATCCCATCACGAAAAACGTATACAAAACGGGTTAAAAGACCGTTTTGTAACTTTAATGCATACTGCTGGATTTATCGCATTATGGAGATACAGAATCCGCTAGAAGCCCAGGCACGAAAACGAGGTGACACACTGTCTTCAAGGTTGAAGACAGCCTCCCACCTCATTTCTATTGTAAAATGTCAACGAATTCTGGATCAGCTCGACGCGCTAGTTCCAATGATATACATCCGTGAAATGCTTCAAAATCGCCGACAAACATTTTTACGGGGCCCAACCGGTCAGAGTTTGTGCCAGCAGTCTTTAATTAATGTATATGTATAGCGAGACTGTGTTACCATTTAAAAAAGCAATAACTACAGTCTATTGCTTGTGAGGTATAGTTCATTTCCGATAGTTGCCGAGCATATTTAATATTTTTGCCAAAAATCTTTCAGAACAAAGAATTTCCGAAGGTTTCAAGACATTTTATGTATATAGGCCATTGTTCTCACCACCTCACGGAGATCCTAATCCTGTTCAAATCTCGAGAACGAAGGCTGAGGTGAGACAGTGACTTTAAAAGCAGTGTCCGACCTCAGTTTCGTGGTTGAGGTAACAGCAGTTCCTGAATCTCTCCGAGAATCTAGCTCTAATTTGTAGCATTGGCGGAAAGCCAACACAGTTAGGAGCGATCCGCCTACCTGCTCCAAACAGCAGGTACTTTGACCCTATCAAAACGTTGTTTTCCTCACTTCTGGGACTAATGATGCACATTACTGGAATAACTCTGAAGTTTCGCACCACTATGCTACCACTATTATTCCGTGGTTGATGTACGATGTTGTCATTTCAACCGTGAGGGAAGGGCTATTTGTGGGCCGGCCCTGGCTATTTGTGGAAGTTCCGAAAATAATCTGGGAGGTCCCCGTGGTAAAACGGGGGATTTTCGAACTTTCAGTTCTTTCAGTAGGTTTTGGGAGCAAGTAGAGGTTGTTCTGTGGTAGGCCTAAGCTTCCAAGGCTAAACAACATAGGTAGATGCTCCGGGGAAAACTGGGCTTCTCACGCAATTGCGTCCTTCCAAACTCATGTGAAGGCCTCCAAAAATCCCATATCTGCTGAATTAAGAACACTGATTACAACATATCTATTAAAAAATTAGTGAGAATCACGAAATGGGGATGAATTGAGGGTGGCATCAGCGGACAAACGGAGGGGGAGGGGGCTAGTAGAGGGCTTCCTCATCGCTACTTCTACAAGGTGAAGGCCCTCTCCAGGCCCGAACGAAACTGAACGCAAGCGCAATCTCTTTGTTTATTGTCCCACCTCAGACGTCAAAGCAAGACGGTGCACCTTTGCATTCTAATGAAATCTTACATTTTTCAACCATGAATTTCTTCAAATTATCCGCTGTGTAAATGGGACTAGTCCATCTTAAAGGCAGCAGGAGCTGAAATCCTCGACTCCGAGCTGAGTTGCTGCCTACCTGCAGAGAAAATGGACATGTCGTCTCGAACACGCCAGGCCGTGTTCGCGTGCGGACGAGTTTTCCCCGGCCCCAAAAGCCATTGCGGCGGTTGGTTTGGCGCATGTGCTGAGTGCTCCTGTGAATTCAACGCATTTCGTAGTCCCTTTGCGCCA
>KN726533.1:22025-42970 GCA_000816745.1 Ancylostoma duodenale
ACAAAATAGAAAATATATCATTGTTCAATCTTCTTTCACTATGAAAAAATAAAACCTTTTTTGCAACGTTCAAAAATCCCAATTACTTTCCGAACAACCCAATACTATGGCAGCGTAAGATAGCGATTCCAGCGGTCGCGCTGCTCTACGCCGTCGAGTCAGCAAATTCGCCAACTTTATCGCCGTACGTTGCATGTAAGGTAGTAGGCAACGAACAACCTGTCGGTGACGCGAGCTCAATGGGCTTCACCATTGATGGCGTAGTCAGCTGCTCTCTATAGATCACAATTCGCTGCCTATACCCGCGACATCGTCCGGTCCACAACGCACCGAACACACTTCCGGCTGCAAAATCCTCACGGGTGGATGGTGATTTCTAGTACTAGTTCCTTTATTGTTGTGGTACTCTATAACATCAACATCAGTGGAATTTTGCATTCCCAAGCTGATTTATATTGCTCTGCAACGACTGTAAATACAAGGAACTCCAAACGGTCGCAGACAGGGGCGGGACCTCAGCGCCGCTCGCTTAGGCAGAGACATGAGCGCGCTGGAGAGCAGAGAAACCAGAGCCACGTGGTGAGCGCTCGTGGCTCTGGTTTCTCTGCTCGTGTCTCTGCCCAAGCGAGCGGCGCCGAAGTCCCGCCCCTGTCTGCGACCGTTTGGAGTTCCCTGTATGTACATCGGTTCTGTGAGGGTACCAGCAGATATTTTATAACTGCCGAATTACAGAGGTGTTGCGAGTAGTTGTACTCGCCCAAATTTGTACTTCGACCCCACAATGTATCAACGTTCTGGACAAGAGCTCCACAGCTGCAAATCATCAGTCGGCTGCTTCTTTGCATTAATCTGTGCGCGTGTCAAATAACGCGAACACATCGTTAGTGTTTCGATCGTTAGCACTGTGAGAGCTATGTACTGGCTCACACTTGGCTGCAGCATTTGAAGCTGCTTCTACATGATGCGTCAAATTAGGGGTACAGCGAGCGTCAATTGCAATTTGCATTCTTCAGACCTGGTGCGCCGCACCGCTTAGGCGGTGCGGATGGGCGCTGTGGCTTTCGGGTTTCGCCGCAGTCTTCCGCGCCGCGCCATTAGTGCGGTGCGGCAGGCCGCTCAGGGGTGCAATCGTGATTGACGCTCCCTGTACAAGACAAATGTTGCGTAATAAGCGGGGAAACTAAACTCTCAAGAAAATTTCTGGAAGAAAGCGTTATGTACTTTCACGCCAACAATTCTAACAATATTCTACTTTATTATATTCCGAACATCTGTCACCGCAGACCTATAGAAGTAGCGAGAATCATTCATCCGTGGCATGCAAATAAGCGTCGCCACCATTCGCGACTTTTTGACGAGTGGTTGCTTTTGTGGGTGTGGTTTTAAAACGTTTTTGATCCAGAGTAGGACCAGCTAGACTGATCTGATTACCTGGGCTGGGATTCATGAAACGATAACCAAGCAAACCAAGGATGGCTAGCGTGATTGGTTATCGTACTGACTACATAGTGCTAAGAGACGCAGACTGCAAAAATTGGTTTGCTAGCCTTGGTTTGCTTGGTTATCGTTTCATGAATCCCAGCCCTGAAATCTGAGGAGTTGAGATGTGTGTAGCCCGTTTACCATGTTGGAGGTTTTCCATATTTTTTGGGGAATGAACAGCACTTAGGATACGCAGAGTCACACCCCAAAAGTCCTTTTTGAGAATTCTACAGTGAGAGGAACTGCTTGACCTGTCGAGAACGATTTTACACATGAAAAATCTCGAAACCATTGAGAGTCCTATTCTTCCAGAGGACTCTTCCCTGAGGAGGGTCCCGTGTACGTGAAAGATAACTTTATCACATACATAGTTGGTGCATGGTAGGACGCCTTGGTCACATACACTGAACACACAGAACTAGCACATATAAAGCACAATCGGTTGGCCTCCGCAAGACGTTTTGTCGACCATTTTGAAATACTTCACATAATCCATTAGAATCAACGTGTCAAATAGGTCCAGAATCTGTTATAGTCTCAGAAATGATCGAGGACTCTGCCTTTAACGTCGGCGAAAATGGGAAGGAAAGAAGGAAGGCATGTTCAAGTGAAGTGAGCCTGTGAAGTGACACAGCATAGAGGCTGGGCTGCTGCTCTAGTACAAAAGTGCGGCGTCCCGCCCAATGACTTTTCATGATTTCCTTTCCTACTGCAGATTCGCTGCCGACCCTTTGGGGAAGATGATGGATGAAATTCTACGTTGCTAACAGATGTAAATTTGGCAACGCGAAGCTGAGAACCCCATCTGTTCAGGACTCTTAACCGCACTGTCGCTCACACGAGAAGGATAACTAGTTATTTCATTAGTTAAACTCAGACAACAGGATGGATGCCCTACTGAAGCAACTGAACGAAGCGGTTGAGATCAGTCCTCGCGAGGCACCGAATATCTAGTTAGTTGCTCTGTCTCACTTTTTCAGAGTATAAACACCTATGCTAGTTGCAAGAAGTCGTTCGTGACCATCTCGTGCTCTTGTAAGTAGTCGGGGATAGTGAGACCAGATTGGGTTGCAGGATAACTAACGCTCAGTTTCTCGGAGTGCAGAGGAGAGCGCGGGGGGAGGGGGGGGGGGGGGGGGGGTGGCCATACGGACACACTCACCAGAGAGTACCTTATTCTGGTTCAGCAGAACCAGACTTTGTCGCAACTAGTTCACATTGAAATTTTCATACCTACTGATAGAGAAGAAGGGATATTTTGCCAGTTGGAGCGAAGCTCCAAAACAATATAACTAAGAAAGATTTGGTTGAAAAAAAAACCTTAGAAGACGACAGCCAGCTTCGACAAATAAGCTTTTGATTCCTCAAATTTGCAGACCCTTGGAAGGGTTGGAGCTATTCTTTCACATAGTGTCTTCGTTTTATTGAATATTTGCAGCTATGGAATTGCGAACAGCAAATACCGTCAAGCTTTGATGGAGGTGTTTCTCGAAAGAAAGGAATTCATTAGTGAGTTCATGCATACGCTTTCAGCTGAATTTTAAAACCTGTGTAAGACGAGAAAGTCCATTCGGTTTTCCGTTTTTCATAGTTAAAGTCATCATCGCTAGGTTCTCGTAATGTTCTTTCAAACTTTTGTCCCCTCAATTTCTTCCACAACTTTCTGATGGGAGCTTGGGAAAATGTGATGTGAAGAAGTCGGAGCGCCACTTTTTTTCTGTCATATTCGGCGAACTTTCTCTTGCGGAGTATATGATTCTAGAGCAGAGTGAGACTGCGCAAATTTGGCAAAATCCTGTGTATGATGGGTGATGAACCGCTTGCCGGCGCAGTTACCGAAACCAGAAACTGATTTCGGGAGCAAATCTTAGTTAAAAGTTAACAGGCAGAACAGCGCCTCTGAGCATCTCGAGCGCTTCTCTAGCATATAATCGCACAGTAATAAGAGGAGTAGATGTCTATGGGTCAGTGACAAACACAGAAAGTGAGTGGAAAGAGAAGGGGGAGGGAACCCGTAAGAAAAAAGTGGAGTCTCCGCCACTTCAGAGACCCGGATGCAAAATGAAAATAATGAAAATATTTATAATACAACAATATCAAATAGTCAATAGCAAATATTTGGAAAGTCAACCTGATCTTTTCAACTACCGTTGATCTTTGCGTACATCGAGAAGGTTCCAGTAATCCTTCCAGTTATCCCTCTCGCGTGCCAGAGTTGTACTACCCGTTCGAGAGACAGGAATAGCATTGTATCTCTCTTAAAACAACTCCGTGAAGAAGTCTGACCACCATCCGTTCCGCTTGGCTGATGGTTGGCGTTATAAGCGTCAGCAAAGATGGTTAAGCGGGCAGCCATCAACATGCACTCCCATGTTATCCCATTCTAGTCGCATGACGTCCTCGAGAGTGGTGCTAAGTAGTTTTGGCAACACAACCTCGCCTTATCGAACCCCTGTCCTGACGTCGACACTGATGTCGGTGTAGGATAGCAAAATTCCAGTCGTGAAGGTGCTGTAGCACTCACCAAATATCTTGATGTATTAAGTAGGTATGCCCTGGTTGCCGTGGGCTTCCAGGATCGCTTCTGTCTCAACAGAATCGGGATTCTGCAAGTCGATTAACATGAGGCAGAGGGTCATCTTGTACTCTCGCAATATTTCGTTTAGTCTAGTGAGCGTGTGTATGAGGTCAATCGAACTGAATCTTTTTCGGAACCTTGCTTGCACCTAGGACTGTCCTTCATTTATTGTCCTTTCGATCCTGTTGAAGATCGTGAAGAGCTTGTACACGACGGTCTGTAAGCAGATAGTTTGATAATTGCCGATGTTCAGCGGGTCTCCCTTCTTGTACAGCTGCACGGTCCTCCTGGTTCCTCATTAGCTGGGTAAGTTGGTAGCGCTTGAACTTGCTTCCCCGTCAGTAGCGTGTGAAAACGATAGCCAATGTGCTAAGAAGGACTGGCGGTAGGTTCTCCAGATGTTCTGGTCGAACCCTGTCGACAACTTCCCAAAAGCCTGGTAATGAAGTGAAGAGATCCCGACTGATGAGGGGTTTGGGACTCCCCTTCGTGAATATCGCTGTTTTATCTCCTTTGCTTGAGAAGAGAAATCTTGTGCAAAGGGGGCGATGGCCTGATCTGGTGTAGAAATTCGATAGAACACTGTTGTTGGTCAAGAAGAATCGTCTGTTGATGGTGATGTTGTCAACTTTGTTATGATACTCTCCACTGGGTGACTTCTACGTCTAGCGCAGTGAGATTGGCTTCTGGAATTGCGAGTCACCATGGATGGTCCTCGTCTTCATGACGAATTCGAAGAGCTTCTCTCCCTGCTCGTTCTGCTGCAGGCCATGGACACTGATATGAAGTTTCTCGGGCGTTCTCTTAGGGTCGATCTCAGCGTTGAAGTCGCCAACAATGACCTTATATAATATATGACCTTCCTGTAGAATACTTCCCAGTCCATAGTATAAAAGGCCTCGATCTCGTCTTCATCGTAGCTGAATGTTAGGGCGGAGACTGCGAAGATTGCTCTGGCTAAGGGCAAAAAAGGTGTTTCGCATCGCACTACTTGTGGTGTTACAGCAAAACTATTCGAAAAAACAGAGAAAAGGAAATACTATATCTACCTCGCTCTAAAATATGATAATAGTAGTAATGATAATAACGGTGAAGATAATATTAATTTATTACACATGTTCGTGTGAGCAACAAAATAAGACTGTGTTAGAAAAAATGAAGCTTGCAAGAACCCTGCCTGGTTCCAATCTATTAGGGTGTAAAACCATAAATGCTCGCACTCTTTTTCATCTCTATCAGTGTTATTGGAGACATATGCTCAATTGTCCAAAGCAGCTTGAAGAGCAATTGTTTGAGCATCTACAGGTGCGTGACTCGATTGACAAAACTTAATTTTTGACTCTTAAAGTATCCGAGGAACTGCCAACTGGAGTAATGGAATAGTGGTGGAAGCTGTCATCTAACAAATTCATCTTTGTAGTACCACGAATAACAAGTTTCTCAGAACCATTTTTAGTACCGAATGAAAGAAGGGCATATTACAAAAGCACTTGCAAAAAGTCGCTGCGGCGCAACAAAACAGAGCAACACCACCCGGTTCCAAACATGGTCACCTATGCGCTGAAGAAGACGTTGTCTTCATGGTGAAATATGAAAGGAATGGTCAGATGAGAAGACTGAATTCCATGCAGAAGGTTACGGCAGACCAGATGTGCACAACAATAGGGCCGCTTAGGCCAGCCACTTCACTACCATCTTGTCAAAGCAATGATTACTAGAAACTTTTCTCGACCACGCCCATCCGAAGGTGAAGGAAAATACCCAACAAGAAACTGAAGAAATAAGATGGGAAAGCTCGTCCAAGCTCAGCCAAGACTCGCCACTGTCAGCTAAGAAAAATTCAAAAACCGCGAAAAAAAAAAAAAAAGATCGTTCGGGTAACTGCTTCGACGCACAGCGCAGTGTCTACTCCAAGGGGAACCTCATTTCCGAGGATGAGGAAGCTCAGTTGAGAATAAGCTTGGTTTGGATGTTCTGTTTGCTTTTTTCCAGAATAAATTTTGTTCCGCGCGAAAATGCACAGTTCTACACCTATGTGGATATAAAGAGCCCCCCCCCCCTCCCTCCCCTCTAGAATGGGTCGCCGAATTTCCAAAATTACTTTATAAGATAGATAAACATATTGCATCGACTCATTTTCATTATTTTTTCATTATTTTCAAAATATTTATTAATAATCATTCACTATTGAAAATATTTTCAGTAATTTAATTGTTCCACGGAGCGAATGTGGCGCAGTTGTAACTCAGAAACTTTTGGGCACCGGTGCGCACCCAGACGGGCACCGGTGCAGAACAATAAAACGAGGTAGTTTCGGAAGATGAATAAACGCGTATCATCAATTTAAGCACCTATCAATCATGCGCTTAAACGAGTAACAGTTGGACAAACGGTAAACTTTTTGCTGAAATCTGAGTAAGCAGAACCCGCTCTGTTGCTGAAGAAGCGCGGTCTTCTGCTGGTGCTTGCCCTAGGTAATGCCAACTTAGACGGATCTCTGGATCTCCTCTGGTGTTAGATATCATTCTAGCACAAAAATTCTCAGGTTTTGGATAGCATCTACCATTTAGAATTTTATTATACATGAATAGGCAAACTTCCTCTTTCTATCAGCAAGACTAGTTAACATCATGATAGCGATTTTTTTCTTTGCCACAAGGAATTATATGACAAGGAAACCCCACCCTTCTTATCAATGCTTTCCTTATGAGGCTGGATTGAACTCGTTTTCGATCGTCTCGCTCTACGAGCACATAATTATATCTAGATGTGCAACATTTTAATAGGGGAAACCGTCGATTTTTGAAAAAAAAAACTCCGGAAAAAACTTCGCGTCAACCCAGTACTAGTTCTCTCAAAGTGTTCCTCCAGTGAAGAGGGTGCGAGATAGCAACGGACTCGATCAACTACGACGACTGACGACTCATGAGAGCCAAACAAGTTTAGGAAGAAAACCTAACAGTAGTTCAATGAGACCTGGCTCGGAAATAAATAGTAAAACTGGCTACATACAGTCTATCGGAAACGTTGGGGCGGATAGGGACGGGGGCTTCTAGAGCAGCGTGGGTGCTTCGAAGCTGACTTGGCAGCTAAGCCAACACTATCAGCTGAGCTGATGCAGCACTTACGTCTAGCTGCTAGACATGTTTTTCGCGCCTTTTCCTTGTTGTTCTTTTTGGGTGTGTTTTTTCTTATTGCTTATTCCTTGGACGCATTTTTCAAACTTTGATTTATTGCTCTACCTAGGGCGTCCCACGCAAAAAAAAAGCAATCCGGGACAAGCAGAAAAAAAAGAGCGAGTAAAACAAAGGACACCTTAAAATTGCATTTAAAAACCGCACAATACTCACAGCATGCACAAAATGACCTCAGGAGGACGGCGATCCTTCACCACAACATGGAAATGGGAACATCTTCAAAACAACGAGAAAAAAAAACGCAAAAGACCTATATTGCAGCTGGGTACAAGTAACGGCAACAGCTGATAGTGTCGACGTACGGTGCCAAGGCGGACGCCCTTCCTTTACCCAGAGAAACTTCTGGGCACCGGTGCGGACCCAGAAGGGAACATGTGCCTTTATTGGCGCCAATAGTGGAACTGCTCGCGGCGACAGTAAAAATCCCGGACCAACGCCACTTCGCATTGGGAACGGAGCGCGGAAGAATCCATGTGTGGATTTTTCGGGCGTTGTGTGTTCATTGATGTGTCGCCATTTCCGGCGTCAATGGAGAGTGGTGCCGACCCGGGATCTTTATCTTTGTAATAGTATGGCAACTAAGTTCTTGGGCTTGCTTCTATAAATTTTACTAATTTTTGACATGTTGATTTTTGCTTTATTTTTGCATTATATGATAGCAGGTGGCACACCGCATGGCCCTCTAAATTCCAAGTGTCCTGCGCTGCATTTTATTCGAATTATTCCGTGAGTGCGATTAGTAAATAACACAAGATACTGGAGCTTGCCAGAGTAAATTTCTTAAGTCTTTATGGAAGCAACCTCTTTTGCAGCAACGCGTAATATATTCACAGTAGTAGCTTATAGACTCCTTTTAAAAGAGAATTTAATGTTACTGCTTAGAAGGAGTTCTGTGATAGTGAAATTGACTTCAAGGCAAGTCTGTGCTGAAGAAACGACAAAATTCTGAGCTCATGTGCTCGAGCTTTTAGGAGGATGAATGAAATCTGCCATATTTCAGCAAAGTACAACTACGCTACTTTTCAAAGAAAAAATCTTACAGGGAGCACATCAAAAACGAGAAAAACGTAAGCGAAGGTAAATGATGGCCGCACTTTTGAAGACAATAGTGATTTAGCACAAGCTTTGGCGGAACAATGAGGGACCAAGGAGTTCCATTTAAATTTTCTATGTGAACGGATATTACTCCAACTAAATAATAATTGCTCTGATGACTAAGTCGTCATTTAGTAAACCAACGACCTGTAAAGTTTGACAACCTCTAGACACGTCTCATGCATTTCCATGAACTGGACCAGCCAAAAACCTGATCACAGCGGACAGAGAAGCTGTCGCAAGAATGGGAAGGCACTGCACATTCAAATTATGCATGGCTTGAATGGCCACCTATGGCGATTTTTCAAATAATTTTTAATCATTGCGTATCGTCAAGCCCAAGAACTTAGATACCATACTAATATAACTGGCCAAAGCCAGTTTCGTCTTTGCCATCGGTGTCCGGCTGGGCGCGCACCGGTGCTCAAGAGTTTCTGAGTAGAAACCAACCGGTCCTACCCGCTCCAAAATAATTTCATATAGAATGTTAGTTCAAAGGAATTTGGTAGATTGCCGTGAGAATACGTACCTGGCTTCGTATTAGGTTGGTGCAAAAATAATGCGCGTTTTTCGTTGCTTCATCTTCGGTCTTCCGGTATTTCCCATCACTGCTACGAGAAGTTGTATATGTTTTTATTGCAAATTTTATGGCCTTTTCGAATATCTTATGAATTTTAAACGAAATTCACGTTTTTGCTGAATTATTAGTTCTGGAACGAAAGACGCCAAAACAAATTTTCTGCCAAACTCACTTCAGCGAGCTAAAACTCTGTGGCTTCGCAGCATGAACCGCTCGGAATATCATCATGGTTTTGGCTAAAGAAGTGTGAGCAAATGCATACCGCAAAGCTTCTTCTTTTTCTTTTTTTAAAGGATTTTTCGACCTGGTATGTCTCGCTTCGAAAGTTAGGAATGTCGCACAGGTCTTCCTGGGGTTTGAGACCCCCAACTGGGGTGCGATTCATTAACGCTGACCAGGTTAGCTCGCTAGCCGTTGGCTAGTAAACCAGCTGGCTAGTGTAACCACGGGGCAGACGCAACCTGCGATCCATTAGCGTGCACGCAGGTTAAGGTTGTTAACCAGCCAGCAGCCCCTCAATAACCGCATGTTGGCTCGCCATCTTCCGTGGAAACACTTTTTTCTCTCATATTTCATCAGACAGTTTCCCAACTAGCATCTAAGAATTACACATTCAGTCATAGTACATAATTATTGAAAATTCTCTATAGCGAGACACTTACTGTGCATTTCACGTGGGAATATTCGACTATTTAAAATACATTTGAATTCGTCAATGATTCGAAAACCAAGGAATTTCAACTATTCCAAGCACTAATAGTTTCTGAAACATTCCATTTTCAGTTGCTCGAATAACATACTTTGTTATATAATACATATGTTTGGACCTTCGGTTGCACGAACGAATGAACAGTCCGAAAAACCAACTTTAATTTGTGAACATCAACAGTTATTTCAGATTTTACAACCCCTTCATTATCGTATTCTTATGGAAATTTAATTTGGACCTTACTTCAACGCCAGACCTGACCTCTCTGCAGTACATTTCCTTTTTGGATATCATCACAATAGTATTCTGCTACCAAGATTTAGTGCAATCCTTAATGATCATCTTCTTTTTGATCCTTTTTTTCCCATGGAAAATTTGAAATAAATGGCCTGCTCGGAGATAAATGAACTCTCGTCGCCTTATTTAAGTTTCAAATTTCTGGATTTTTACTACTACCGACTTCATCACATTTCTAATATTATGAGTTTTATCTAAAGGGTTCAGTTTCACTAACAGTTCTATAAAAATTCGAAAATTCCCGCCTTAAATTTACTAACTATGAGATCATTGCGTTCTTTCAGTTAGTTTTATTTCAAGACTTCTTTTTTTTCACGAAAAGGCAGTTTTAGACAAAAACTGTATAGCAGAAAATAGCATTAGGTTTGGAAAGCAGTTACGAGCTAGTGGCAATCAATTAAATCGAAATAGAGCAATTTTCTAAGCAATTTTCCGATTGCTAACTGCCTAACCAATTGCTAGCCGGACCTCCAGACGTTAGGTTGGATTTGGCCAGTCGGTGACCTGCCGGTGATCAACCCGCGCGCTCGTGAATCAAAGCTAGCGCCACACCGCCCTCAATCCAGGCCGTAGCCAAAGGTTACGCGTTAATGAATCGCACCCCTGATGGCAGTCATAGCCTCATTCAAAACAACATATTTGGTTCTGCAGATCCTTGCCGGTAATTGCCTTCAGACCATCCCTTCTTTCAGTAAGAATGGGAGGATGAAAAAGCTCGGCGAATAGATGTCGCGCATACTGAACGAGTACTAGATTGATCCTCGTTAAGAGGTCTGCTTGGTGCTTTTGTAGTGAAAAAATTGAGGGCAAACACTTGGTCGCTTAGGTATACAATGTGAAATATAGCCACTCTACGACAAAATGAAGTGCACTGCTCAATAGGTGAACGAGGACGAAGCACCGAAACACTGTCAGAAACAAATGCAACACCAAATTAAGGTCATGGTGACTTTGTGGTGACCTGTTGCAGAAATCGCTCACTAAAGCCCATTTGGTCTTCCTCATCTGAGAAGTACTTCTAACATGTAAATGAAATAAATTAGGAACATTACTGCGTGAGCCCAGCGTTGCTCAATAAAATGGATTCTACACTCCTACACAGCACCTCCAGCCATATCTCGCAGCTCACAGCCCCTACAGGCCGGAGCAATTAGGCTAGAAAGCTCTCCCTCATACAGCATAATTAGCGAACTTCTCGCTCACGCATACCACTTCCCGGAGAATTTGGACAACTTCTTCCGGAAGATTTTTTTCAAAGACTAAAGGCGTACCAAAATTGCCTTCCGGGAGTTCGTCGACCCTAGAAGGCCCTATTTGAACCTAGCGGCAATCGGAGAACATCCTTCTTAGTGCCAAAGATTTGCAAATTACAATACTTCTTAGCCTTTTCGAAAAGATTGGTTTTGAAACGAGTTATGGGGTTCAGAATCAAAGGCATGAAAACGAGCATTATTTTTGCACCAACCTAATAACTCGTGAGTTTGTGCAGAACGCTGAAAATTGCACCTCATGAGATGTTGGAACTGTAGAGAAGGCTTCACAGAGTAATTGAGAATGTTTCAGGGGAATGTTTGAAGCAAGATCCAGCTCTCTACGATAGTCCACCGCCTTCGCACCAGATTAATCAAATGCTTGTGAGTTTTCCACTATTTCAAACCATTAATCTTAGGTTAGAAATCACGAATTGTGATCAAGTTTCAAAAGAAAGAGTTGCCACCATGGTCTCAAAACTAGGGTCCCAGAATTGTTTCGTGTGTTGATCACAACAGCATTAGGGTGAAAATTCCGCGGTCCGCGGCAAAGATGAGGATGAGGGTTGGGGAGGGGAAGAGGGTGAGGGTGTCGTAAAATTATGAAACGCACTGTATGCATGTGCTAACAAGGGAAGTGCACGAAGAAAAGCTGCAGCTAATTTTGTTGCACTTCCCTTGTTAGCAAACTACTGTGAAATACGTGGAGTTAGCTTCCATCCAAACACTTGCAAACTGACATTTCTCTGTAAAGTCCTTGGCACGATCTAACAGGACTTTTTTTCCAGCGAGCTCTGGATAACCCAGTTTTACCGATTGAAGCTGACGATGAAATGGACGAGGAATCACAAAAGCTGGAAAGGACATACGTAAAGAAGATGGAGTATTTAAGGAAACTACTATATTCGAACATCCTTCACTTGCAAAAGGTTTGACACTACGGCTTTATGACTCCACCCTCACAGGAATATCAATGTGTCCGCTAATCATTTCATGAAGCTGCGCTTGCACATGATAGGTGTGAGATTTCTGAAGCAACCAGACATTTGGTAGCCTTCGAAGCCCGACTTCTCAACCCCGTTTTCGGAATGGTTTTTGTCCTCAATATCGAACAGTGCATTGTTAATCTACCAGACGCATGCTCAACACTCTGTTCTTCCCTATTGCTGAAGATACGTTCTATTGATCCGCAGCTTGACCCCTTGTTATGGCCCCTAACTCCTTAACGCCCTAAAACGGGAGTTCATGAAAACACGGGGATGACTACCCGCAATTTTAGGCCTTCCATCTTTCCGAGAGCGTGATTTTCAGCATTTTTGGAACTCCATTTGTCTTCCCAGGATCAGTTCTTCAGAAGTCCTCTCAAAATCAGTGGCACAATTCATCTGAACGACAAGCTGAAAATATAGCTGAATAACGCCGTTTTCTTTCAGAATTTTGAAGACATTGAAGCGAATATGCGTCTTGTCTTACGGGATCAACAGATACTCAGACCTATTTATCAACAGGTAAATGTTGATATTATAGGATATTTGAAAACCCATGGGCAGATTATGAGTGTTCTCATTCATAGTGGCGGTGTTCGAGAAAATGAATGGAGCGACTGCCACATATTTGTAGAAAATTTTGGCCCTATCGCCTAGGCCGTGCATCACATGCCAATGTAGCGCCTTGTAGTTCCTTATATAGACGCTGTGCAATTGGTTGCTTTTGCTGCATATGTCAGTTAGCTTAAAAATTGTTCATGAAAGTATGTAGTTTGAGAGGAGAAAGAACGAAGGGATGCTGTCAATATCTCTGAGAATAGTATGTGTTCGAAAACTTGTCGGCAAGAGCATACTAGCGATCTTATTGTTAAAATTAAGGAGAAGAAAAGCTATATTGCCGCTGCTTTTTTTGCAACATCAACCCAGATGAAAAAGTTTGAGTAGAAATCGAGCAGTTACGAGCGGAAATCGAAAGTATAGAATATTTGAGAAGAGCTCGACTTTTTTCTACTCTCGACTTTAGTCTGTTTCTACTCAAAATCACTACAGGGCTTAGAGTCTGGAAATTTCGAGTAGATCTCTCCAAAAACCTCTCGAATACTAATCGAAGTTTTCAAGGCGTTCAGCATCCGGAAAAAGCTGAATGAAATTTTGAGGGCGTTCAATATCCAGAAAAAGCTGAATTCAAAAATCAGACAATGATTTTAGATGCTCTGAAACACTGCAAACAGATGTTTTAGCCGTGCGAGAACTGGTCTCCGAGTGCTTTTTAGTTCCAAGATAACTGAAAATGTGTGTAATCTTTGTGAAAATGTTGATATTGTCCCTACTACTACTTTATCTTCATTTTCAATCAGTGCTACGTAAGTGCCATCGGGTCAAAACGAGAACTGGATCAGGAGAACATTTAAAAACCTTTTTTTCGTAAATATTTTATGTACTCCTTGATGTATGTACGTAGTCCTCTAATCCTTTTACACTCCAAATCATCAACTTTCTCTTTAAAAAATTCGCTTTTCGGGAAACGAGAACTGATCCTCAGATGTTTTTGTGCTTCCAAATAACGAATATTGAGGATAACTTCCATGGTTATGACAGTCTCACCAATTTCGCTACTTTATCTCATTTTGATCCAGTGTTATGTTTCGAGTAGGAACCACACAAGGACTGGTCCCCGCATTCTTTAAAGTCCGGTTTTGGCTAATATCGGGCGCATTTCACACAGCAACTTTGATTTTCTGAAGTTCATAGATTTTCTCCGCAAAAATGTCTCGTTCCGTGGAGGTGAGAACTGGCGCCAAGTGTTTTAGCACTGCACTGCGGTTCGGTTAACGTTGGGGGACGACAATATGTAGCTAGCTGATTCGGTGGCATTATTCCAGCGGGTCTCAAGACCACCCGAGCATAAGTGCGATTGACCACGAATGAAAATGAGAGAATTTCCAGGATGTTGACCGTGCTGTGGACTCCATTCGTCGTAAGCACGAATTGATGGAACTTGAAACAAAACAAATAGTTGCCAATAAAGTGATGGGGTTCCAGGCAAAGATTGCTGATGTGACGTCTGTTTCTACTTCAGTTACTTCAGTTTGATATTATAAGTGAAAAAGATGTTAGAGTGCTGTATTTGCAGGAAGAGGCGACGAAACTTTAGCAAGGAAGCTACAGCTATCTTGCAGGAATACTATGAGAACCATTTGGCGCATCCTTACCCGACAGAAGAAGAGAAGGCTGTCCTTGCAGAGAAATGTCATATCTCAGTGCAGCAGGTGCAGCTTTCGAAATCTGGACAGCATTAGAAATCAGACTCATTTCTTCAATCGTTAAGGTGTCTAACTGGTTTGGCAATCGCAGAATACGGACGAAGAAGTCACAGTTTTCCCAAGATCTCAAGAGTGGTAAATTTATTTCACAGTTTCTCCGTCTTTTGAAATAATCATTTAACTGCCGCTGTAATGAAATCCAAAGAGTTCATACGGTAGAGACACTACTAATACTTCGAAAACGGCTTCACATATGCGACACAACATCCAAACGAAGTTAAAAAGAAGTGAAGAATCGGTTGCCCTGGAGACCACACATATGCTGCTGTCTCTCAGAGCATGAGCAAATGCGGTGCTGACGTTGTCTATGACATACGTACATGTTTTGAGAGTCATCACATGGGTTCATAACAAGACTTTGTCGCTGAGGATTATTTTTTCGACTAGCATGCAGAATTATAATGCTTCCGAATCTGCACACATATATCTTCTGTACATATGAAGGTGAAGGTGTGTATTTTTATATGCATGTATCTTCCGAACAGTGATCGCAGAGGCTGAACTGATCGGACTAAATTTTGCATGTGGACTTCTCGGTAACCTGTAGAGGTTGTGTGTCACTTTGCACCTGAAACTATCGATTGTACCTAAACTAATCGATTACATCGATTTTATTGATTCTTCTTTACTTTTGCTCCGGGGTTCGCGGAGACGTGTGGAATGGTGTTTCCCAATATACTGAACACGAATACCACAACCATTCTAAACGACAGTATCGATTTTGGGCCACTTTTCCCAGTAGTCACTTGGGTTTTCTACTACGCTGATCACGAATGTGTATGTTAAAGGCAGTGTCCAGGCAAAATTTCCGAGTATCGGGTTTCTGTGGTTTTAGACCAGCTTAGCTCACTCATACCAGGTACACACAAAACCGCTCGGAAAAACCATTTCACCAGCCATCAGTAGAGGGGGCAGAGAAAATTTTCATCGATCGATAGCGCCGGTTCGCTGCCTGAGTTTTACCTTCAACCAGTCACTTTGTTTTTCTTCCGGAGTTCGTATCTCTACTAAATTACTACTTTTTGAGCAGTTTTAACAAGAAGAGGTTAGCTTTGATACGCATGCACTTAGATGAATCAATCGCACTAGAGAAACGCCGCCACAATAGGTCTGGTATTTTCCAACGATGCTCCACATAACACCAACTTTGCGCGTAAAACGGCCGGATGGGCGGGCTGGGCACTGGAGATGGATTTGGGCACAGAGTTCTTGTGCGTACCTGTGTGAAAGTGGGCAAAAATAGAAAGTTTGGTATTTCCGTGCAGTTAGTTTTTCACATTCATGTTCAGCGTATTGAAGTACACCAGCAGGCACGTTTTCATAGACCACAGGGCAAGAAGAGCGAAGAGTCAATAAAATAGACAAATCGATGAGCACTCGTTTCTGTGCGAAACGCTTAAAGACATTGTCCAGGCAAAACCTTTTAACTAGTGTGCTCATTAGGGTATGATAGCTGTCTATTCCACAAGCATTTGCCAAAGCTTCAGCGAAGAAGTCGCAGAAATAAGCGAGATATTCGTTTTAGACCCAGTGCCCAAAAGAAGCCACTGTTTCTCGGACCCGTACGCTCTAACCGGTGAGCGTATCCGCGCACGCGTGCCGGGACCCAATGCGCGCCTCGCCCTCTGCCAGCACCCAATCTGCATACGAAACCTGAGGCAGGCCATGAAGAATAGTGATCCAACAGTACTTACTTACAGTAGCGAGCAAAAAGATTGCAACTTCTGTTTTTTCGTCTATATCTCCTTTCAAAGAAGAGATTAGAATTTCGAATTTTTAATAGGGTTGTAGATACACATTTGAGACAGGAATGCGTTGAAAATCCCTTATTCTACCGACTCCTTGTTTTTTTAAGAAAAATTTTTCTCGCAGAAGTCGAAATCTGTAATTTGGGACCATTCAACCATTCACAAAATCTCACAAAGTGATGTCTATCGGTGGGATCTGAACCCGAATTGATTCTCAATGGCAGAATCAACCCCTATCTGCTTGGAAATGTGCATGCACTGAGCACTGGTTGACATTTGCGAGGGCTATGTAAGGTTAGTTCAGCAGTGTTCCTCTATGAATGTTTCGGTCACCTTGGCTCCCTCTATCAACTCTATTTAGAAGGGATAGATGCTGCGACGGTCCTACGAGTTTACTTAGAGGTTTTAAGTTTTGATACAGTTCATTGCTCCCTTGAAATTCCGAAATATTCCACACTTGTTGCAATACAGCCAACTGTGCACATCACGGAAAATAAGTTTTAGAATTTTTTCTCTCTCGGGAACAAGGATTACTTAAGGATCCCATGGGTGCTAAAGATACTCCAGGGTTCCTAGAAAATTGCTGTGTACAAGTGGGTTCATGCCGCCTTGGATTTGTGGAAACAAGGCTACTCGTAGTGAGGGGTACTGGTCACTGGCACAAGTGGGTGCGCCCCTTTGCTCAACTGGTGAATTTTCACACTTAGCCCAGTGCGTTTTGCTCTGAAAATGTCTGGTTTGGTTTGCTTCATTTAACTCAAACGGAACTAGCCCGTCTTTATAGTAATACGTTACAGCATCTCAATTCCGTGGTTTCTGGGCGAGTTCATTGCACATTTGTAAGACGTACCTCATCAAATCCATGGCGACATCAATCCACGTGTACTCTGGAATTTTCTAGGAACCATGGAGTATCTTTAGCACACATGGGATCCTTGGCTAGTCTTCGTCCCCGAGACAGAAAAAATCCCAAAACTTATTTTCCTTGATGTGCACAATTGGCTGTCTTGCGAAAATCCAGAATTTTTTCGCAATTCCAAGGGAGCGATGGACTGTGGTGAACTGTATTAAGACTTAACATCTGTTACTAAACTTACAGAACCCGTCAGCAGCATCTCTCCCTTTTAAACAGAGCTGATAGAGGGAGGCAGGGTGACAGAAACATCCACAGAGGAGCACTGCTAAACTAATCCCACATAGTCTCCGTAAATGTCAACCAGTGGTCAGCGCATGTACATCTTCTAGTGCATGAGGGTTGGTCCTGCTACAAGGAACCAATTCGTGGTCAGATCTTGATGATAGACGTCATTTTATAAGACTTTGCAAATGATCCCAAATTACAGTTCTCGACTTCTGCGAGGAAAATTTTTCTTAAGAAAGAAGAAGTTGATGGAATGAGGGAGTTTTAATGCATTCCTATCAGAAACATGTATCTGCAACTCCCTTAAAAATTTGAACCTCCAAGCTCTTCTTTGAAAGGAGTTATGGACAAGAAATCAAAAGTTGCAATCTTTTAGCTCGCTACCGTATATACGTGCTCAGGGCCTTGCGATTTAGTTACTTAGAACTGCTCATTGTGAGGTGACAAGTCATTCATTTTTGGATGTGTTATGGTAAACGAGTGCTGTTTCCGCATATACTTAACTTTGCAACTTCTTTATAAGCTCCCCAAATATCTTCTTCGGTGAACCCATGCTCAGTAAAGTCCTTGGTTGCGCAACCAGTCCTTGAAACTGATGAAACCTTTCGTTTCATTTTTCGATTAGTGTGCAAGTTACAAACTAGCAAAAGCAAACGTAGAGTGAATGAAGATTGACAGACATTCCGTCGAAATGGCTGAGGAAAATACAGCTGTTTGAGAGAAATGATGTGATGAAGCACAACCACTGTAGGTGTTACTAGATGAAAAAAAAACAGTAGGGAAGTGGGGCAGCCTTCACCGGCACGTCCATAAAGGCTAAAGTGGACCTATCACACATGCATTCTACAACCATTTGAGTTTATCATACTGTTTACAGGGGTGTTTAACTCAAATTCAAAAGATCTCACGTTGTCGAGGTAATTTACTAACTCATTCAACTATTCACTTCGGGCAGTGTTGGATCGCCATCCTTCATGGGCTGACTCTGTGGTTTCGTATGCAGAATGGGTGCTGGTGTAAGGGCGAGGCGCGCATTGGGTCCCGGCGCGCGTGCGCGGATGCGGTCACCGGTTACAGCGTCCGGGTCCGAGAGACAGTGGCTCCTTTTGGGCACTGGGTCTAAAACGAATATCTCGCTTATTTCTGCGACTTCTTCGCTGAAGCTTTGGCAAATGCTTGTGAAATAGACAGCTATCATACCTTAATGAGCACACTAGTTTAAAGGTTTTGCCTGGACACTGTCTTTAAGCGTTTCGCACAGAAAAGAGTGCTCATCGATTTGTCCATTTTATTGATTCTTCGCTCTTCTTGCCCTGTGGTCTATGAAAACGTGCCTGCTGGTGTACTTCAATACGCTGAACATGAATGTGAAAAACTAACTGCACGGATATATCAAACTTTTTATTTTTTGCCCACTTTCACACAGGTACGCACAAGAACTCGTCTGCTGAAGTTCTCGAACACGCTGAGCACAACTTTAGCAAAGATTTTCAATGTGATTATTATCTAAATAATATTGCTAACATTTTCGCTAATGCTTCGCTAAAAAGGGCCACTTAGGTTTGGTTAACATGCTCATCATCAAGTGATGGATATTTTAAATGTATTTGTCTGCAATGGCAACTATCCTTTACCAGTCACAACTGGGGTTAGTAAAACAACCGGGCTGAGCCGAATATCTCGTCTAATTCTTAATGTAAGGTTGGTGCAAGAGTTTCTTTTCCACAAATTCACCGAACTAGCTGTACCTTTGATAAGCGATATAGTTTCCGTGGTTGGTAGAGACCACTATTTATTTTATGAACAGGTGCGCTGTATCGGGATACAGGAAGCTTCGTAGTGGAGGAATCGGAATCCATCATTTTTAATTCGTCATACATGGAGATTTTCTTCTTGTGTAGCGAGAGCTTCTATGTAGAGCCGAAGAAAGCGGCACATTCACTGAAGAATGTAATGGGCGGTGAAACGGTTGCCAGCACAATTGTAGAAATTAAGGCAGATCCTGGAAGTCCTCCCATTTTGCCCCTGCAGAAGATGGCCCTTCAGGCATATCGAGTGTTTCTCTTATGAAGCGCCTGCGATATTTCGGACCAAATAACAGCTCTAGGTAATGTTTAGTGTATTGCTTTGAAATAGCAACACGGATTGAATTAAAGTTTAGCGAGAATTCCAGAAAAAGCAAAGAAAATGTTCCAATTAATGCTTGTATACGTTCCTCCAAACCAGAGGCCAACAAGCCACATCTCGACATTGAAGTTGGTAGCGATCTCCAGATTAAAGAAAAGGAAAATTTCGAGGAAATAGAAGGAAAAAAATTCGGATGCGCGAGACGTCGGGCTCTGAAACATTAGGGAATCTTGAGGACCACAGTAACGCTCAATATTTTAAGTGGTGCTGCATACCCCTACATACATATTATCTTGCAACCACATGGTTCATCCTGAAACATCCCATCCAAAAAAGCGTGCCTGGACTGCTTGTTCTGACATCGGGCATGGCGGGTCTTTACCTGACACCACACTTCTACCACATAGTGGTTTAATGGTCATCGAACCGATAGCTTAGGAACGGGCTTATGTGGCAGAACTCTCGCTTAGAATGGAATCCCTCATCCGACTTTCACGGAACAGTGGCTCTAAAATGAGTTTTTCGATGTTTCACACGAATACACTTGTGGGTAGTGGCTCTTATATTATGAAGAGAAGGCCAAAGGGGATGAGATGCAATCCTGCCTCGAAGCTGTACACTTTACACATGTTTATGTTTATGTTTATGTTTATGTAATCATCACAAGTGATGAGCTGTCATGAACGACAACAAGATGAGTGATTGACATAACAAAAACTGGTTAACACAAAATTATCTAATAAGGGATGATTATCGTTGCACCTATCTTTGAGCGTTTGGTTCGGAATATATCTGTTCATGCAGGAGTAAGCATTTCACAAAATTTGATGAGAAGTTTATCTAGCCTGCAATGCACAACTCACTTTAGTCGAAATTACTTTAGAACGTCAGATATACCTACACCAGCCAGCCACGTGCCTTCAGGCAATTGCCGTCAGAGCATGTCGGAGCTTCGGAACGCGTGTATGCTTGCTGTTAACCCCGCGGAACCGACATGTCGGGTAGCCGACGGTTCTGTTATTGTGATGAAGCGCAGTTGAAACATTGTAGGTGCCATGGCTGATGAGGTTCAGTACAGAAAGTCTGAACGGAAGTCGTGAATCCTAACGAGGTATGAATGAACACTCATGTGTAGGTGCAATGATATCATGCTAAAGTGTGTACAAAAATAAGGCACGTTCAATCAATAAAGTCCTCGATATTTAGTACACTAAGAATATTAATACTTCGCAGTTTCCTCTTAAATGCTGTTGAATTCTTGGCAGCTAACAACGATGAAGGCAGTTTGTTCAGAAGTCTTGGAACACGCGAGAAGAAAGAGTTGTTCATTAGGATCTGGTGGGCTGTACCGAACCTAGGTAACTTAATATTGAGACTAAACCTACGTGCACTAATAGGACGGAAACACCAAAAATCGGATGGCTTCAAACT
>KN726534.1:9305-27834 GCA_000816745.1 Ancylostoma duodenale
TATATTGGATACGGCTCCTGTTTTCTAATAGAACTTATGCTTGGATATATCCGTTTGATATCCGGTCAATATGTAGTAGTTCAATGTCTGCTCCACGGCCGATCCATGCTGTCAATACCGTATCTGTGCCAAGGGTTGGACACATGGATGGATAAATTACACTAGATTAGTGGATAAATATAGGTGAAGATGGATATACGCTCGCTGCATTTTTGCTTCCACGGCTAGACGTATTGGACACGAAGTAATTCTCTTCTCGGTAGATTATTTTCCAGACAACACCTTTACCCAACCTATCATTTCACCAGATTTTATTTATGGGGAATCCTTCTTGTCTTAGCAGGTATGTACATCGAATTGATGGCCGCTTGTCCTCTATAATGCAGCGCACTCTCAGCGCGGCAAAATACAAAATAATACAAAAACATTAACACAAATATAAAAAAATTATTTAAATTGGATCACCATTATGTAAATTAAATCAAAAGTACTATAAGCATGAAGTCGTTTTATTTGATTACTACTCAGAGCACCAAGGAAAACTTGCTGATAAGCATTTGACGAACAAGTTTCGCGCCTGAAACTTGCACTCCGTAAAGCTTGTCGACAACTTGTTTTGGCTCTTCCTTGGAGTCTTCTGCAGGAAAGCAAAATAATTTTTTTTCCGTATGGAGAATTCATCCATTCTCCACTAACAGGAAGATCACCGCGGAATATTCAGAAATCTCGCTCCCGATGCCGATTTCCGGTTTGACCATCACGGTTTGATTTAGATCCTGGGATATCTTTGCCAACAAATATAGTGCAAACTCGGCCCTATTTGCTGGAACCAGTGCCTATACTATGTAAACACCCATAATAATAATAATAAATTAACAACAATATAATAATAAATAATAAGTAAAATAAATTAATAATATAATAATAAATTCAGTAGCTTCAAATAAAGTTCACTTGGATGGTCTTGCTTAGTTTTCGTGAACGTTTTCTCTGCAAAATAAATTTTTCGCGCAAAATAAATCTGGTAGGTCAAACTTAGCCACTTTGGTCCAGCTGATATTCCTTCTCTGGTTTTCCACCTCACTCGTATTTTCATGGTTTGTGTAGTATAGCTGCTGCTAGTAATCGGCGTCCTTGGGTTGGCATTATTTACTTTACG
Organism: Ancylostoma duodenale; assembly: GCA_000816745.1. NCBI lineage: Eukaryota > Metazoa > Nematoda > Chromadorea > Rhabditida > Ancylostomatidae > Ancylostoma > Ancylostoma duodenale. The sequence continues at coordinate 10,465 of KN726534.1, forward strand.
ATATCACCAGTAGGAACAAAATTTGTACACTGCACAACAGTCGACGTACAGCTCGCTCAGGCAGCGCTTTTTCCTGAGGCTATCTCCCCGGCCAGACCCTCGGTCACAAAATTTCCAACACAACATAAACCCCTCGTGTCCAGCTTGTTTTTCCAGCCAGATGACAGAAGCGGTACGGTGAATCTCCGAGGAATTTGCCGCGTGCGCGATGTCAAATCCCAGCCAATGGCCGTGTTTACCAGTGAAAAACTCGTAACAGCAGCAGCAGCAGTAGCAGCAAAGTCAGAGATCCGCAGCGTGTTTTCCAGTTGCTGCGAGCGAACGCCGCGATAGCACGTCGGGGCAAAGCCGAAAACAAGCCCATAAGGACAGCGCCCAGGCGACACACACCGCCAGCCACGCGCCCGCCAGCAATTTCCATTCCGGACCATCACTTACGTGTAATTAAGTGTGAAGTGTATCATCGTTACTCTCGGAAATGCCCAGGTTCTGGTGAAAAACAATGTTCATTGGCGCGATCCGGGATATAGGGGTGTTCACGAAATTTTAAAAAATGTTGAAAGAAATTTTTGGTATGACGAGGGTGGATAGCTGAGTAAAACAGCAAAGCATCGATGATATTAAATATGGCAATTATAATAATTTGGTTCTCTTTTTTTGTACTTCTTTTCATTGTGTTTAGCTCTCAAGCAGGCACTGAATGTGGAAAAATAAATAAAAATAATAAATAATGAAAAAGAACTTATGCAACATTATATGACATTACATTACATTACAATACATTACATGTCACGATTCAACGCACGAATCCTGAATAGAGTTCGGCTTCTACCTAATTTCTCGCTTTAAGTCCAAGGCTCCAACTATACTTCACGTGGAGTATAGCTCCCTGCCCAGGCGCCATGCGGCGACATCGATTCGATGCTTATTGATTTTTGGCGGGCGTCTCAAGCGTCACTAACGCGCCCAGCTCCATACCACACGAAAAATCATAGATTTTTGGCACATGGTTCTACTGTGTACTGAATAGCAAAGCGATGAATCTTTGATAGCTTGAAAGGATTAAAGGAGACGACTAAAATTCCACCAGTTCTGGCCTGATGCTGGCTTCCTAACTTCACCCTATTTTTCTACGATAGCTCTCCAATTCATCTAGTAGTTCCACTAGTTTTCGATGGAAATTTCTTAATCATTTCAGAAATTAGGCTCAAAACCCAGCATAGGTACGCGCGGTCGCGTAGCGGTTCTCGCACCGACAAGAAGCAGACAGTTCCCCCGCTGCTGCTCTTGGCCAGAGAAGGCCATGTGGGCTTGGAGGATGTAAATTGTGAAGCACCTCAGTGTATTGATTCCAATTATGCAAATAATATATCCGAAAACAAAAAATACATCGTTTTCCTGATATGGTCCTTATCAACTACGCCCTCCTTCCAACCTTGGATCTGTTCAGTTGGATGGAGTCGACCCTGTGCTTCCTGTAGTACGTTGCAGGTTCACTTGAGGGAACGGTGCGACACGTGTTGGAGAGCGAGGGGGCGGAGTTTAACCACGAAGGGCGGAGTGTGCTCGCAATGGATTAGTTGCCTATACATTTTGTCCTACCCTTATGTCTCAATCGATTCCCTCTAAAGCTATTATATTTGATCCAAATAAAATGATAGCAAGTTCCTTGAGAACTCGTTACCACAGGGTTTCATGCAAGTCTCAGCCGGACACCCCAGCAAAGGGCACGTGTCGAAGGCCACACTCCATGTCGAACAGCGATTAGGAATAAAAGAACAGTTCGAAGAGATAACAAATAGGTTGCGGAACAAAAACACGCTCACTTCGGCCAGCAACGCTTTGCATCGGCCCGCAGACGGGTCTCCGGCCGAATCTATCGCGTCAGGGGCTGCAGCGAGGTAATTTAAAGTATTTGAGCACAAAACAGCATCACATTATGGCCGACGTCATGTGGATCCAGTGAACGAGGCGTGAATCATGAGCTGACGAGCACTGCATCCACGAAAAGGGAGCGGTGAGATCAATAGGGCCGCATATGAGAAGCTGTTCGGCTTACAGTTTTTCTGACAGCATAAGTCCGCATCGATTCAGCTGCAGCAAGTGCTTGCCTAGCTCAAAGCTCAAGGAAGGAGTCGTTGCAGGAATTATAGGACATACAGTATTCCACAGCATGTTAGCACATCAAAGTGGGCTTCGAGATCAAAATCTTATCGATCTGCTAACACTGAAGACTGCAAATCCAATTGTAAAATAGATTTCAGTGGAAATTTAGTGAGAATAGTAAAATGTAGCAAATCTAGAGTATAATTTTTAGCGGATTCCTGACGGTCCGTAACGGTTCGCACGTGCGAAACCTGCGACACAACCCCAATCGATCACAAAGGAATATGTGGAAGTGCAGACAATCAGAGTGGCCAAAAGCGGATGCGGTGCGGCGCGAGCGATCGGGTCCGAAACACTACAGGCTCCTACACCTAGCCAAAAATGCAAGAATTTTCGAGCAAAATCCTCCTATATAAATACACCTAACTTCTGAGAGTATGATGTGATTACTAATGATAATTCTACAGGAATTCTACAGGAAAAATTATACCGTGCAATACCAAAAACACTTGAGGCCGCATGCATCATTGGGATAACCCGGGGTAAACGTGTTCAAACCTACAAATTTACATGTCGTCGACACGTTAACCCTGGGTAATCTCAACGATGCATCCAGGCTTTGGTCGTATAATCTGTACAGAAGAAGTATAGATGTCCTGGGAAACAGATGACTTGTAGGCTTAGAAAACCAGAAAAACAAACGATTCAGCAACAACGACGCCTAGGGAGTCTCAAAAACTTGGAGAACAATCAAAATTGAGCAAAATTATATCAACTGAGCGCATTTTAATGGACAATGGTGTCTTCGAAAATTTTAGATAAATTGTCGACAAATACACCAAAGCGTTACATAGAAAGATACCAGTGCTGATATATTATTCCATTTTTTTTCGTTAAACAAACTTTACTTATGTCATCTAGACGTACTGGAACAAAAACAAGTAATGCACAACATGTACAGAGTGAACATGAACTAAAATGAGCATATATAATCGGAAAATTGATGTGAAAGTCTAGCACGGACCAACTTGTTTTTGTTTTCTTTTTTGCTCTTGCGATTCATACTCTAGTGCATTTTGAAAGTATTCGAATAAGCAGGTAACAAGTAGTACTCGAATAAACAAATAATAAACAAATGAATATCCATGAATGAAGCCCTACAGCGAAGGCATCATGCAAAGGTCTGCATCCGAACGGTGATAGGTGACCCTGGCCCAGCTCTGGTCAGTTCTGGATTTTCTCCTTCAGGATTTCCTTCTTCAGAAGGCAAGCATACCCTTGGCAAGTTAAAGATACTTTGTTTACCCATCACTTAGTAGTAGTAATAGAGGTAAGGAACAGAAGACCTTGTCGCTGTCCCATTTTTCCTGCACAGTCACTCTGGGAAAAAGAGACGCAGCGGCGCTGGCACGCCAAAATTCACTGCATGTCAAGTGCACGGCCTCCTTTCGGCACGTAGCAGACGACCGAGGAGAGTTTCTTTGGGGAGAAAAAAGTATGGATATCCGTCCATGGCAATCCTCAATTAGGTGGTATTATTTATTTATTTACTTTTTACGCTGCAGGGGTACCGAGAATCTTGTGAAAAAGGGACTGAAGTAAACAAGACAGAACTGAGACCGTAAAATTGAACAAATGAAGACAAAAACTCGGAAATCAGTATATCAGAAAGAAATTCCTTGTAGCGGAGTTTAAGACCCGATAAATAAGAATTAAATAAATAAATAAATAAATAAATAAATAAATAAATAGATAAATAAGTATTGTAAATATAAGGGAATTCGTAAGCTTAAAACTAAACCAAGAGTTGAGCCATAGCAGGACAATGACTGTAGGCTGTACTGACTTTAGGATAACAAAGTAGGATACAACAGCGGTTGTATAGTTCAATGCGTCTAAGAAATTAATTTGAAACCCAAACATTCAATAAAAAATGTTGAAATGTGGTGGTAATGGGTGTTAAAAGAATCGAAAGGAAGCAAATGGAAAACTTATGCTTATTCCTACAAACTATTTTGAGAAGCTTATTCATCCATTTTTACGAGAGTGGGGGGGGGGAGGGTCGGATCACTGGATGACATGGTAGCTATTGTGTCACTTCCACCCTATGATCTAATGTTCTACATCCAACCGCTTCTGAATATGTAGCCATTCGGCAATACAACGATATCAGACTTCAATATTTTCCTGAACAAAAACCCCAATCCTAATTAATTAGTAAAAAAAGTAAATTATTATCTATCGTTCCCTTTTCTTTCCTGTTAAACAATAACTAATTAATAATAAAGTGGACTATAATCGATCATTCCTTTTCTTTTAAGTTTTTTAGAGTTATTTTCACTATTCACGACGCCAAGGAACTAATGATAAGGAACTAAGTGATAAATTAGCAGTAATAAAATGGTAATCGACTGGTAGTAGTCCTTTATTCATGTTGTGGTGAAAAATCTCTTTACGAAAATTTGGAAAGTTCTCCTTAAAGACGAGCTTCGCATAAAACAATTTAAAATCCACTTTTCCACGCAATGTTTCCGTTCCATTTTTTATTTAAACAATTTTTTCATTTTTGTTCAGGTGCTGTTTTTTTTCTGTAGAATTGGGTGTTTGTGTACCAAACAAAACAAGAAATAAAACAAATGCAACTGCAGTAAGTTCAAACCCGACTAAAAATTTTTTACGTCTATCACATCCCTGCCAGTCTCACTCTGGTTGTTCTCTTGTCGTTCCTATTGTCCAATGTTGGTTAATTGTTGTTTTTATGGAGAACCACGGTTGCGTTCAAATAAAAAAAGTAAGTAAACAAAAGAAATTAGCATCAAAGAACCAAAAGATTTACAAAGAAATCCTTGTCGGCGTTCAGGACAAGTCATGGATAGGGAGCGCCACCAATCCGGACTCGACTCAATCGCACCACAAACAGACGCATTAGCTGTTCCTGAGATGCATTTCGACACCCACGGCTCCCCGGCTACCCAGTCACGTGCACAGCAATCAATCGGTCAGATGACTGTATCCTGCTGACAAGTGTTATAAAACGCGGAACATTTTCTCGTTCCAGGGTCTGAGGTTCCGGGACCGCAGGGATCAAAGCGGCAGAGAATGGACCCTAGGCAGGGCCATTAATATAGTCATCGATTTGCATTCGGAAGCAATTCCTCGTCGGAAAGCGTCAGCACAAAAGTGCATGGAGGCATCAACAGGGAAAAATCAAAGCAAAAACTTCGCGAGGCGCACCGAGACATTTACTGCAGCGCTCGCTAGATTGTGAACAGAATGTCAGTGCATATTTTGGCCGAAAAGGTCGGGAAAATTAGTGGGCCAGTGAGCAAGGAGAAGCAGGTGAAACGGGCCAATCACAGATGAGCAAACCCAGGCGACAGCGAGTCGCTCGAGTAGTGGGACAAAGAGAAATGCTAACAGAGAAATCGCTTGAAAAAAAATGTTACAAACAGTGCGATAACTTGTCTATCGCCGCATCATTGACGAAGACTGACTCAGGAAGATGTTTAAGCACACACACCGGCAAAGTCGCAGCACCACGCTGGCACAGAACCGCTCGACGCACGCATGGCGCACGCAAGCGCACCGATGACGCGCACGACCTACTTACCGCAGGACTTTTTTCTGTCGCGAAACACTGAGCCACAGTCGATCATCGTCGTCGCGTTTAGCAGCACATCGAGTGGGGCGATGTGAAAATCGAGAGCAGAGTCGAGTCGACAACAACCGCAGTGGGCGGGGCGGACTGCTGGCCGCGGCCGCGGCCGCCGCCGCGGCGAGGCGGTGGGCGGGCCCACAGAGTGCAACGCACGTCCCAGACTGTAGAAATCACGCGCAACTGCACACATTCACATCCTGTGGCTGTGGCCGAGGATCGTCGCCATGTCCAAGTGCATGTGAATGGCACGTGGATGTCCCCAAATGGCAGGTAACAGTCGCGGCCACAGTAACCTGGCCCTGACGGCAGGTGGGGATTGTGTGTGTGCGGCGTACTGCGCCTGGATGCATGATTGAGATTACCCAGGGTAAACGTGTTGACGCTCGTGCTAATGATGACAATTTTGTTGTTGTTTACCCTGGGTAAACTTAATGATGCATGCGGCCTCTGGATCTCTGTAACCTTTGAATTTGCTACTCATTCAGTGGTGACGTCATGTTACAATCGCAAACATGAGTACACAAACGAACATCAACCGTGTTCGATGCAAAAACACTATGGCAGTAGTCTATCTATTAGATTATAGAGGGATGGGAATAAAAAGAAGTAGATAAAAGGCCACGGAACAATGTAAAGTGAAGATTTAGATCCAGGAAGGTCTGGACAACTATCACATCGAAAATGAAGAGCTTGAATATTCCTACTGAATGCCACTATTTTCCTGTCAACCCCCCCCCCCCGATCACCCCCTGATTCCAGATTTTCCTGATCCTTGAGACCTTTAAATTGATAAAATGATTCCCCACCAACTGCTCGTCGATTTGTCAGACAGTCAGTCTGTTCCCATGAACCCCTGACGACGATCGATTCGAGGCGCCAAAGGCAGTCAACAAGATGGTTTCTTTTTCTCGCCCGTTCTTCCCAAGGAAAGCAATTACTTGTATGGACGGATGGCGAGCGATTTGTCGGTTTATCACGCACATCGACGCCTGTTCGACTACAGTAACCACGGGTGAATTCCTATCGTCATGTTGATGTACTGCGCATAACGCTAGTCAGCAGTTAACGTCGCAAACACTTTGTCATGGGACCACGAAACTCCGAGCATCACCGGTCTCTCGGGGCTGAGTTCATGGGCACCGCTTCCTGGTTGCGGAATTCATGAATGTTCTCCAAAAGGGCTGTAACCTGCTACCAAATCCAGGATGGGCGAATTTCTCATGCAAAATTTCAAGAATTTTATGCAGGAATTCTGTCACAGCCACAGAAGGAACTGTAGGATGAGTACAATAAAAAGCAATTACTCCTCAGAGGCGGCATGCATCATGAGATTACCCCTAGGGTTAACGCGTTAACAAATTTACCCATCGTCAACATGGTTGTCGACACATTTACAGTGGGTAAACCCAATGATGCATATAGGCCTAGGAAGCTCACCCAGGGTTAACGCGTTGACTTATCTACTCATAGTTAGTGTGGGTGTCAACCAACTTACCCTGGGTAATCTCAACGGTGCATACAGGATTGGGAAGCTCGTCCATTTCGGACCAGTGGTAAAAACACATTTTTTTTTCGTAAATGTTCATAAACTCCATAACGGTTGTGACCCCAGCGCACTGCACGCACATTGGCCCTGAACGGAAGATCGATGGAGGTTACCCATGGTGAAAGTATCAAAATATTCAAGCTTTCCTTTACCTAGCACCCTTCAACACGTTTACTCACATGTGACTTTGTCTATACCCAGCTTCTACAGATGGGTAGTCGCACCCAGGAATATGAGATTACCGATCCTTCCAGTGATGCATCCGAGCCCTTGACTGGCTTGCGTCATTGAGATTACCCCGGTTGACGCCCAGCAATTACATGGGTTAACTTGGAGATTTGGAGAGCTTCAAGATCTAACAGTACATCTTCTAAGTGATTTAAGATGTTTTCTTTTCAATGCCTGGATTGAACCATGCTCTAAGAAATTCATGATCTTCTTGCTGTTTGGGTTATTTCCGTTTCTCACGATGCTTTTCTGTAGCTCAAAGGCCAATAGATACGTATGCTGGCGGATCGGCGGAGCCTCTTCTGGTTGATGCCAGGCTTCCAATCCTTGACCCTATTTGGTAGTAATTCTTCGGTTCTTTCCTCTGTCGTTTCCTTTTTTCACTCCAAGTTGATTGTTTCGTCCTGTTGATTTGATTTTATCATGTTGGGCACATTCCTTTTATTGAGATACCGTAGACAAGTAAGTAAATGTGGAATAGTCACAACCACTGGGGTGACGCCTCTACGCAGGATATCCCTAGAAGAATGAATATACCATTAGCAGGGTTCATGGATATTCCTGGGAAGACTGTGAACTCGCCGGTAGTCCAGGACCCAGATGCATTATTGGGATTACTCACGGACACGTTTTAAGTTACTGAAACTTGTCCTTTTCCTGACACTTAGTCACGTGTACAGGTATGAGATTACCCCCACTTTCAACGGTACATCCGAGCCCATAGTGGACGAAATCTGCAAACAACAAATTCCACTACCTTGGAGAACTACTTCGTTTTTTTCGTGACCTACTTTTGCTGTGAATCTTTTGCTGTGAAAATTCCAAATAACATAAATCGATTTTAGTTCGAGATTCGAGAAACACATCCATCCCCCAGTTTAGGGCCTTTCCAGCAACGTTCATGAATCTCGATATAGGGGTTAGGGGTTTGAGTGTTGTGCTTGAGAAGCCTGCGCGCAAGAGCGTTGCGATTGGTTGCAAGGACTGACCAATCGCACAAGTCAGTCGCGCCACCCCTTTCAGGTATCCAGGGCTCACCGTCCTTACACATCTCATTACAAGACCAGGAGACTGCATTGCGTAACCGGTACTGTCCAACAGCGCGTGTAGATTAATGTACAGAAATTTGGTCATTTTAAATAAATCCTATGCATACAGTCAAACTGGATATGATCCCATTCTTACCTATCATTCCCCAACCAGGTGTTCTGGAAGAAAAACGCGCTCGAACTATTATTAGGTTTGTGATTCAGATCTGGATGAATTTACAAACCAGTCCTCGACTAATTTAATGTAGCAGCACCAATGCGTGGATTTCATGTGAACATATCGCGTAAGTGAGAGAACGGAGCCCAAAATTTGATCGTAAGAGATGGGGAAGTTCATCGCCTCTCCTGTCAGCAAGAACATGAACAAGAACTTGCTGTAAACTGATCTCCTGACAAAACCTTGCCGTTGGACATGGAATATCATGCTTTCTGCTGCTCACCATACGTATGACATTGCTGTTTTTCTCTTTTTCGTTTCTTTTTTCAATCGTATTTCTTGTCCTGCCGTACTTTTTCCATTTCGTTTGTCCTATACCTTGGAGTTATATTATCACCATGAACTGTATTCCAAAGTTTTATCCACGTGACTCTATTTTTCTCATTTGCTGATTTCTGCAAATTTATACAACATTTTGACGGTAACGGCGAGGAACCAGCAGGGAATGGAACCGACGATAGTCCCTTCATTTGACCGCACCCCAGAGCTGTGGTCATATTCGAATGGTTTCGGGGAATGCAACTAACCAACCCTGTCAATGGGAGCCGTTATGGTACGATAGCTGGATCTAATGTCTATGCAAGCTCCTAAGTCTATGTATTCCAGTAACTACTCATGACTATATACTTAACTTTATGTACCTTCTTTCGAAGGGTCGCACTGTAAACTATTACAATGTAATAAATGAATGAATTTTGAAATCTGGGGTTTGGTCAGTTAACCTCCGCACGTAGTCTCACTGGTTGCTGTCAAATCGATGAAGGGGAACGGAAGAATTTGGAGAATTCAACAATGTTTCACGGACCCAAGTCCATTATTTTATTTTATTCATTTTATTTTATTCAATGCACAAGAAGTGCTCGATGACATATCTGAGTAGGTTTGAGTTGAACATTAAAAAGCTCAAAACTGGACTCAAGACGATCAGATTGGGATGCATTAGAAACACCATGAGAGTGTGTAAAGTCAACACCACAAATAACAGAAGGAAGTAGACAAACCCTCTACCTGAAATATTTCAGTCATGTAAAGAAATCAGGCAGTGACAGGGACTATCCCGACGAGAGCAATTAAAAAGGCAAACAGCGAAATTGACAAGCCAACATGCCACGACTCCTACTTTCAGGAAGAACCTAGGAGATGTTAGACCAATTGTGGGGAGATTAGGCACAGGGTGGCCAGAATATCGTCCAATACCTGCCTGTTTATAGCGGCACCCATTTTAGACCTAGTCAAACCGCTAACATCAGGTAGTTGGCAGTAGGGAAACGCCGCTGCATATACGGTTGAAATATGCAGACCAGCGGCGAACTTTTGGATTTCGGAACATTTCGCAGCTGGAACTTCCTGATTGACTTAGAACGGAAATGTTCAGAAAAGAGGATGACCACCAATAGACCCATAGGGAACAAACTGTAGAACACCCGAAAATCAATCATCAGAAAATGTGCACTTAAATTGGAAAAATATTCGAGGACTGTTGTTCTGTCCGTCGTTCTGATGGATGCTTGCCGTGAAATGTCGACAGACAGAAAACCTAGGTATACTAGCCTATTCTGACGGAATGTAAACTGTCGCAAGCCACTGAATAGAGAAAGAGATGTAACTCAAGCGGAGGGTTCACCATTCCACAGTAAAAGGCAATCAGTACATAAAAGTAGAAGGAATAGCGAAAAAAAATCATGACATAATAAAGCGCTTAGTCTGTGTGTCAGAAAGTGTTTGTGTCCGAATGTGTGAGTGAATGTCTGTCTATCACGAAATTCTACGACTGGTCAGTGATGGTGATTATGAGACCACATAAAAGCTGAGGAACGGGTGTGGTGTGGTGGAATGGAGTAGGAGGGACATGAAGTGGAAGGCCGGGTGATGTGTAAGGGGTCTATAGAAGCAGCAGGTGAGCCGGTGCCCAAAAGTGGAGGAGACGGGTCCACCGTTGTGATGAGGGTGCGCCGGCGCAAAAAGTGGGGGAGGGGGGGGGGAGACGGGTCCACTGCTATGATAAAGCTGCACCGGTGCCCAAAGTGGGGGTGACGGTCCACCGTTGTGATAAGGGTGCGCTTTCGCCCAAAGTGGGGAGAGATGGGTCCACCGCCGTGATAAGGGTGCGCCGGCGCCCAAAGTGGAGGAAGACGGGTCCACCACAGTAATAAGGGTGCGCCGACGCCCAAAGTGGTGAGCGCCACAGACGGCTCCAATGCCATGGTAGTGGTGCGCCGTCATTCAAAAAAGGAGAAACGCCGCAGTACGATTCCGTCTCTGGGTTACGGATATGCTGATACTCGCTTCGACCTTCCCTCCTACATTCTCCTCTAACAGCCTGGGCTGGGATTCATGAAACGATAACCAAGCAAACCAAAGATGGCTAGCGTGATTGGTTATCGTATTGACTACACAGTGCTAAGAGACGCAGACGGCAAAAGTTGGTTTGCTAGCCTGGGCTTGCTTGGTTATCGTTTCGTGAGTCCCAGCCCTGGATGTAAGTTATTCTCTTCCACATTCCCCTTCCCGTGTCCCACGAGCTCAGACATTCGGGCGTTTGGAGCGCCGGCCCACACCGTTTCACGCGGCATGACACCTGCAGGACAAACGCAAAAGTGGGCGGAGTTGGCGCGCCTATTCCGCCATTTGTTGCACCTTACCCAGCATTTGCCCTGCCGTGATCCTGCTAGGGGGATGGCAGAATTAAGGCAGATTATGTTCTATTGCAGCCGTGACCACAAAAATAGCACAAAAACGAGTTCGCCCGGCACGTGTGTGCTCCCTGCGCCAGCGCTCGACGAGCCGAACATCTGCGGCGAGACGGAAATTCCGTCCGCGCCGCGTCGGCACGCGAGCGCATCCCATGCATCTTGTCTGGCCAAAAGGTACACTGGGCCACGGTTTCAACCTGGCTTTAGTTGGCCAGGCAAACCCCGTAGAACTCGTCAACTCTCCGCCAGAGCTTTCCCAGCCGTCTGCCGGCTTATATACACTTTGGTTGCCATGTGGCAGTGGAGAAAAAAAAACAGCGGGCAGGTCAACCTGCATATACTCTGCCTCATGCGCGCTCACTGCAGGTTCTCTTGCTCCATCCGTACCTTCAGCAAGTTTTCCTGCTCCACCCGCGACCACCAGCCGGAAGTCTGCATCGACCAAAAGTGGGCGGGTTCACCGGCGCTCCAAACGCCCGAATGTCTGAGAGGGAGCCAGAGGTCAGCGGATAACCATGCAAAATAAATGTTTTTTTTTTTGGGGGGGGGAATAGATTTTTTTCTTCAACAAAGGGAAAATCACCAATTCATATACAATTCCTGGGCAAACCTCATCATATCAGACATGTAAGGCTTCTAAGATCAATTTTTTTATCAGGTTGTTGCGAAATTAAATGCCGTTTCGTGGTATGGTCAATTGAAGTTTTGTCTTCTGCCGAATTCGAGCAATTTCAGTCTAATTTATGTGATTTCCTGGTAGCGCTTTTCCTCCTCTTTCGAATGGAGCTTGAGCAATCTGGCTAGCTCATTCCTGAAGGTTTTTGTGAAGTCGCGAACAAATCATGAGCCGTCGCGATCTTCGGGTTGTTTTAGTAAATGACTTCAAACCGGATCAGTCTTCGTCGCAAGAAGGCGGTATTCTTGCGTTTGTTTTTACTTGGAGTCACTTCCCAAATGGACAGGGAGCTATCCGATCGCAAATTTCTGTTCCGTCGATTTTGATCCCCAAAGCAACCGTAGTCATGTCCACAGATTGTTCCCTGATGACCAAGCGTTGAGAACAGTTGTGGAACCTGAACCGGGTCCAACCATTTACACGTTGAGGGCAGGGATGGGGGCACACTATGCTGCAGTTTCAATACATTTGACTTCAATCGGCAAGAAAGGTGCGGAAGTGAACACCCCCTGATCTGACAGATGACCAGCGTCTCACTCGCTGTGGCATCTTTTCTAACTTGATTTTTCGCCCCAAAAACTACCCATTTCTAGACCATGTAAATTGAATCTTGGTTCCTGTACGATAAAAAATCCCAGTGGATATGAATAGAGACGTCTTCCCACTTTTAAGTTTTCCTTAACCAGATATCCTCTGAAGGGAGGTTGTGTCAGGAGTTTGGTGGTGCTGTAAGGGTATGATTGACTGCAGCCTTATCCAACCTGCCCAAGCATTGACAGCAGAGTCCTTCCATTGTAATTTCGAGTTGACTCCCGCATATCTGCTATAGAAGTGGCCGGCAGTGATGAACAGAAGCTGGTTTTCCCCTGCTCCAGGGCAACGTTAAACCCTACATCCCAAAATTCACCCGGCAAAACTGATGCAGTAAGCCTTCAAGGCTCTCACTCTCACCTTATTCCCCAGACCATTGCCCTACTGTAGGTTCTTTTTCCGAGCTCCAGATGCAATCCTGTCGCAGCAGCAGATTGCCGATCTGGAGCATGCTGAAATCGCTTTCCAGAAGTTTGCGAATCCTTGTGATCTCAGTTTTTGGTGTAGAGGTAAAGAATGCTCAATGAATTGTCCGAGAGGATCTACCGGATCGAACGGTTGCTAAGATGACGAAAACACTTGTGTGTGGGCCGAGTTACAACACTTTAAACTGGTGTGTCTATTTCGGCAATTGATTTCGCAACAACCTGATAGAAGATTTTCAAATTTAAGGGAACTGAAAATTGAAAGAAAAATCAACAGTGATTGGTATCGTGCATGTTCACCTGTCTTAAAAATCAGCTCCGTGAAGGCAGATCGATCGTGCACATTTTTCCTACATGTTCTGAATTGTCGGCTGAGCTTGGTGAGCAAAACTTCTGCGTCAATGTTAACATGAGTCGAGGGACCGAGTTCCGCTCAGGCTAACCTGGCATCGTCACTTGGTGGCATGTAAATACATACAGTGCGCGTCAAAACTTTACGCCCACCCTAAAAATTCGTCGTTTAGGATGAGCATCAAATTTTCTCGAGCAATGACGTTCACCATCGTTTTCAGCGTGCTTGAAGATCCTGGAAACTTCCACATGGCCTGTTTCGGTGATCCGCTAATTTTTTTATTCGTTTCTGAAAGGGAAATGCGGCGGTTCAAAACTTTACGCCCACTCTTGAAAATGTCGATTACGGAGGAGAGGAATTGCGAACAAACAGGCAAATGATACGGACTGATGTAATAGCGCTCAAGACGACCTTAGGGAACCTTACGGAGAAAATTCTCGAGAAAATTTGATCCTCGTCCGAAACGACGAATTTCTAGGGTGGGCGTAAAGTTTTGACGCGCACTGTATAAGCACATTCCACCCTGAATATTCCCAAAATTACCCGTCCCTAAAATTTTCTCTTCTTTTCAGAACATTTTCCTGTTTCACTAAATTACGGCATCCAATTACGGCATGTACCTTCGTTCTTAGAGGATTTGATATTTCCTCTTCTTAATAGTGCGGGGAGTGGGGATGCACTTGCAACAGGTGTCGAAACAAGTTAGTGCATACAAGTTTGGCATCTTTATTGTCATGGACGAAGGAGCTCAAGGTTTCATCTTCCCATTATCTTGGTTACTTTCTTTTTTCCTGTGGTAAGGGGAGTGAATGCAACGGCGATGGCAAGAAGAGCGATGTAGGTAATGATGCTCATTCTGAAATAAAAGCGCTATAGCTAATGATACTCATTCTGAATTAGTGCTCAAATTAACACTCGGACACTTTTACGTTGAAGGCGAAAATCTGAAGCAAGGTAGGGGAGCTTAAGGCGAAGGTGAATCAGAAGCTGATGGAGCACGACATGTTGCTTGGTTCTCCTCTACCTTCTTTTATGCAGGATCTCGCGGCCACGGTTTGTCCAATTTGAAGAGCAAAATGGTCTTAATGGGTCTGTTGAGAGACATTTGAGGTGATAGATATGGAATTTTAATAACATAAAAGCATGAAACGCTCATGTGGCCATCTCTTTGTGTTGGTGCTGTACGTCTAATTGCTGAATATCTCAGTGAACGATAGAGCCTCTGGCTAATAATACCTCATTTTGAAAGCTGTTGCATACGTGGCTTCTTGTTTCATGTTACGTATATGTGCATTATACGGTTGTGCTTGTACTGGAAATACTAGGTGTTTGCAAAAGTTCCGGATTAGTTGCACCAAATTTTTAAAGCACCATAACTCAGCTCAAAGTCAACGATTTTATTCGGATTGAAAAGCATTAGCATCCGTGTAATGTTCGAACTCCGCATAATAAAGATTTCTCCAGAAGTATAAAACGTGACAGATTCACACTCGAATCTCGCAGGAGTCACACCCAATCAAACACTCGTTGTTTTCGAGAAGGATCTGCTTATCAAAAAATTCACAGCGGATGTAGAGGTATAGGAGCTTGAAAACGCGACAATCGAATGGTTATTACTGCTACATAGTAAACATGTGATCAATCGTAACCCGTTTACGCTCGCCTAATCCCATAAGGATATGAAGAAGCCGGTAACACGGTTGGGCTCGCTACTCCGTACTTGTTATCGTTTTACTGAAATACAATAAAGCAATGACACATTCAGTTCTTAATTTGTACGGATATGAGATACAGGGTGCAGCTTATGTTCTCGGACAGGGGTTCCTGATCCCTTTACTAGGCATGTTAACAATTTCAGAGCTTCAAATGTTTTCGCTCGCATTCTGCAGGCAAATTTACGTAGTATACCATTTTTCCAAATACATTTTGCGTATCAGTCGAAATATGAGCCCAAAGAGAAAAGTTGTGCCGTCATTGGTTTGCATCCTGAGGATGTGCCGAATTCGGAGGTCGCAAAGCGGCTTCGGATGTTTCCTTCAGGCAACTCGGAGATTGTAAGGATCGTCCCAAAACGGGCCTTCAGGTATCTGAAGCAATAATTCGGGCACGACAGGCAATAACTCTGATGATTTTACATCGGCGGTTTCCGCCTAAATTGCTCGGAAAAGTGTGAGGAATCCTGGAGGAAATTAGGCGGAATTTAGCGGAACTCCAGAGGGAGTTTAGTCGGAATTTACAGGACTTCCTGTGAGAACGCGCAAATTCGTGTCGAAACATAACAGGCAATTCCACTACTTTCTATTTAAGTTCCATGCAAATTCTGATTAATTCCTGCCACAATCCTAGCATTTTCTCCCAGAAGTTCTGGTGGAATCACCGACATTGACACTAAGAGGGCTGGAAACATCTATCTATCTAAAGGTTATTTCCACGAAAACAAGGGGCATTGAACAGCAATAGCACATTAAACACAAAAACATAAAGAAATTCACAATCGCAGGTCAGTTCTTGAAAGTCTTGCGTTATTCACCACTGCCCAGATTCACCCGAAATTTAGGCGGAATTTAGGAGAAATCCGCAGGTAGTTTCGAGAATGCACGATTTACACGAGATTTAACCGGAATTTACCTGGAAACCGGCGGAATATCGAGAAATACACGATTTGCACGGAGTTTCCCAAGAAATCAGGCGGAAACCTCCGGTGTAAAATCTCCAAAGAAAGAAGCGAATCTCCCGAAACCCCCAACGGTCCGTGAGGAGGATGGGTTGGATCTGGGTTTCAGTGAGAAGACGGCCCGAAGAGTCATAAAAAAGATCTGAACCTTCGTCAAATCAAGATACAGAAGGTTCATTACCTGGACGAAAGGATGAAGTTGGAGCGGCCGCAGAAAGTTAGGAAGATGCTCGGCCGCCGCTGGCCGTCATCGTCCAATCCTTTTCACGAAAATGTTCACGCTCAATCCACCTCATAACCACCACAACGACCGCGTTCTCCTCTCAGAGGAATCTAGAAGAACTGGGAACATCCACACACTAGCCCATCGCCACTTTACCACTTCCGCAATGGTCTGGACTGGAATCTGTGTAAGCGGCAAGACTCCGTTGGTTTTCATTGAAAAAGGAACGAAGATCACGGCAGAATTTAACCAAAACGAGATTCTGAAGAAGGTCGTTGCTCCTTGGACCTCGCGTCACTTCGGTGGAGATGGAGAGGCATGGACTTTTCAGCGGGACTGGGCGCCCTCTCACGGAGCAAAAACCACTTTGGCTCTGTGCAGGCAGCTTTTCCCGATCCCTGGGGGAAGGATGTCTGGCGTTCAAACTTTCCTGACTTGGACCTCGTGAACTTCTCTATATAGTCCATCTTGGAAGCCAAGTTGTCCTCTTCTCGATGCGACTCCGCTGGCGGATTGAAACGTGCACTGAAACAGGCCTGGGACGAAATTACGGAGGAACAAGTCGCGGGGCATTGTGAACAACTTTCTTAAGTGCTTGAAGGCATGTGAAGAAGCCAAAGGAGGACATTTTATTGTGTTTATTGTGATATGTTATTTTTCAAAATTTATTGTGATATGTTACGCCTACAGGGTGGCCGAAAAGTATGGGGCGTCACAAAAAACGTTATCTTTTCTTTTCTGGCCACAAATATTTTATCTTTTCCATTAGAAACTTGGCTTCCAAGATGGACTTGGCTTCCAAGATGGACTATATAGAGAAGTTCACGAGGTCCAAGTCAGGAAAGTTTGAACGCCAGACATCCTTCCCCCAGGGATCGGAAAAAGCTGCCTGCACAGAGCCAAAGTGGTTTTTGCTCCGTGAGAGGGCGCCC